>JANZLX010165828.1:0-13954 GCA_025531955.1 Erythroxylum orinocense
CCTAGCCTCACAAGCATGGTAGTATGTTTATAACTCACTGAGTCACATTGTAGACTCACACCTCACTATCACCATTTTAGGAGATTAGCAGATCGGTCAAGAGAGAAATCCAAGTCTTTTGAGACTCGCTTGGATAAGCAGACAAGTAATGTTTTTGGCATGATGTTTAGTGCAAATGTTTATAGCTGCTCCATGGGTTTGTTATAATCATATGTTCATGATATATGTATGAACATATTATATTATTGAGAACGATGTTGTATGTGAGAATTGCATATTTAGTTCCTTACTTCTTACAACCGATTAAGCAGGTATAAGGTTTAATTAGATATGAATGAGTCATACCGGATTTTTAGTAGAATATAGAAAAGTTAGGCTTACTATAGGTTTTGGTGGCATTAAGCCTACCCATTCCCTAGTGCCAACACGGCCCAAAAAGATTGGTCGTGTCACCTAAGTTGCCACCTTCGAGCCTATGTGGTAGTCGTGTCCACTCAGGCCTTTTTACATGATAATTGATGTGTAGGTCTTCATGGTGGTCTAAGTGGTCCCGAGTCCTTTTTGTAGCATAACATATATAGGTTACATAAATAAGACCACAAAATTATAAAAGATATCACATGAATGCATAAGTATAGAATGAGTGCAAAAATATGCAAAATAAAAGAATCAGCTGCTAAGTAGAATGTAAAAGGCCTATAATACTCTTATATTGTATTTTCATCATTGATGCATATTGTAATTGTTTCTACATCCTATAATGTTAAAATATCAATTTCCATGTCTTTTAATCCATTATAGAGTCTAACCAAGCAATCTGTAAATTAAGGCACTAAACAACCTATATGAATCACTTTAAGAATATATGATCTTATAAAGTATATACAAGTCCCAATTCACCTAAGTAGTTTTTCTACACCTAAAAATAGTGTATAGTGGATATCTAATTTTCAAATAAGCATAAGATGCATTTTATAATGTTAAATATTCTAGAATGCATCTAAATAATGAAAATAGGGGTATTATAGAAAAATACCTAGATGAAGCTAAAAAGAATTTGATGAAGAAAAATCTAAATACGTACTTGGATACTCTATGTATGATTTAAAAGGGCTAAATAGTTTATCTATCTAAGAGTTAAAAAGCAAAACTAAAATTTTAGAGAAAATTGAGGGAAAATGGTTAAGAATGAGAAAATACGGGGGGTATGCCTTATATAGTTACCTATATGGCACTTAGACAATACCATATAGGTGTCATATAATTCTAAGTTACGAGGCTATATATGTAAGGTATGGTTTAGGGTTCTTTGCATTGGGCAATCCTAGCTTCTCGACTTATGCCATACTCACTACTTTTATACAACTCCCTCTATCTATAATCATACTAAAAATATGATACTTAATAAAGCACTATGTCTAAAAGAGATTATAACATTGCTCATTCGTATCATCCTCTCCTATATATATATACTTAATCCCTCCTAGTGATCAACATCCTTAACTCGTTGGACTTCTTAACGCTTTCATCAACACTATTATCCTCCAAACTAGGCATATCCTTATCCACCTCCTCTTCACTCTTAAATGCATATTCTTCATCCTCCCTTATCCTTATCACTCTCTCATTACACATATTATAAAGCTATACGCCCTCTCCCTATGTACTTGGACCACTTCAAGAATTTAACATATCGATTCTTAATTATTGAAGAAGATTTAATTTTTGCTTTCTCTCCACTTATGGCTTACATTTTCAATGTGATTGCTTTATATTTAAGCTTTAGATTTTTGTCATCCTCTTTACTTCATGGTTTGCTTTATGATGAAGAAACTATATTAGAAACATTAAAAATTTAAATAGTCTCCTTTTAACTTGTCATTCTACCTTTATGGTGATATGTGTTTTTTATATTATAAGCATACAATGTAGTTGTAGATATCACTAATGAGTACAAGATGATCCAATGAGGACTAGTTATTAACTGCAACCTATTCACAAACTTAATTATCTAAATATCAAATATAATTAGGTTAAAAGGAAAATAATTAAATGATTTAAAATATAAAAATAAAGCAATAATTAAGAAGAGAGTAATATAAGAATAAACTAGATTTAGGTAAAATATCCCCTAGTCCTTCACTGTGTTTTATTTTGACATAATTTAATAAATGAATCTAGTTTTTTAAACCAATAAGAGCTATTAATTTATGATTATACTATCGCTTGAGTAACATAACCCCTATTCTTATATTGATTAGGTTGAAATCTCTTTCTAACTAAGAAAACCTAAGAATGCATTAATTCATTTTATAAATTCTTATAATAGGTTTTACCCTAACCTAGAAGGATTATATAGTCCTCTCTTGAGTAACTCACCTCACCCTCATTACCTATATTATGATTTGACCATACACCATTTCTCAATCTCAATGTATGACTCAAATATTAAACTTTCAAGTTTTTTTCCTCCAATTCAATCAATTGTAAGAACATGGATAAATCTTAGGAAAACTAGGTATTTCATTAAATCAAAAGATCAATTCAACATATTACATTATAGGATCCATCTCACCTGTATTAATATCCTAATTAGTTTATGAATAAATAATAAATAACAAGAATAAAGATAGATAACAAAAGATAAAGAAGTAATCATAATGAGTCATGAATCTTAAGATCTTGAAGAATCTTGTTAAATTGTTTGTTCTTCTTCCAAGATTGAATTTTCCCTCTATCTTTCACTCTTGTAATTGGCTTATAAATGACTCTTCTTTGCTTTCATACTCTCTTCTATCCAAAATCTCTCTTCCTTCTTTCTACTTTTCTTTTAATAATTGAAACTCTAATGTTTAATGCTTAACACAGTCCTAACATATCTCAGTGTACATACCATTATTACTTTTCACCACATTCTATAATGTTTTATATAAATCAACACTACAAATATAGTACCAACATATGGATATTTATGGATTGTGTTATAGAAAATGGCTTGAAAACGTGAGTATGTTGATTAGCAAGGATAAATAGAAATGTCCTTAATGGAACATAACCTAACAAGGATAACATATAGGTGCCATGTTCTTGGGTCTTTCTTTGCTTTTTCGAAGGTTGCTCCAAATCGACTCAAATTTTCTCCAAATCTGCTTCTTTCCTTAATAAAGCAAAAACAAAACTTGAAACAAAATATATCTCATTTTGAGTATTCCTTTAAAGATGTCCAAAAAGTAAAGTTAATGCCATATAATTCATGTTAAAAGTAAAAGTATATTTAGTATACATCAAACTTGCAAACACTTAAGTATTTTCTTACCTTCAAACAAGCTAATTTCATCATTCCAACTCAATAAAAAATAATTCCAAAGAAGTGTTAAAGAAATCAAGTATATCAATCAAGATTTTCCATCACTTTTCTAATTTTAAAGATCATCAAAACATTACGTAACTAACTACTTTTGTCAGTTCATAAGTTAATCGAATTCACTTTATGACCTTTCAAATTGCTACTAAGTCACTATCTCAACTAGCTTCTAGCACCATTATTTAACTTTAACCTTTTTATCAATATGAAGCCATCGTAAGATTATTTATGCTTATTTATTCCTAATTTTTCATCATTTTTATAGGATAATCAAAATGCTTAAAAGAATTCATAATTACTTGATGCATTTACATTTTACACAAAGAATATCATGATGCTCATAAAGTATTCATTCTCTAAATTCATAAAATAAATCAAATTCATTAACAACCTACACTTATAACTATATAGACATTTCAAGTCACCAAAATAATCAAATTCATAATGTATTGTCTCTATTGGCATGCTTTCAAAGTAAAATAAAATTTCAAGAATAAATTCCTATGGAGAAATTCATAACATAATTTATAAGCATGGTCATCATATAGAATCCCTCCCCTATTTTTAAGATAAACATTATCCTCAATGTATGAAATATGTAAATAAAATTATGGAGAAAAAGATATAGTAGAGGACTTGTGCTTCTCTAATATAAGACACATAGGCCAAGTCTTAATGAAATTCAATGAAATGTAATTTTCCATTAATGCATAATTGGAATTATGGAGACATTTCACAAAAATATGATTCTAAAAGAAAATGTACCAATTACAATATACAAATAATCAATAAATAAGAAAAATAAAAATAACATTCAATACTAAGAAGGAAGAGGTCTTAGTGGTGGAGTATATGACACTATTGCTTATAAGTCATGTGTAAGGTCTATGAATGTCATATCCACTTTGTCTCCAATGGACAACTTTATGGCCATTATTTTCCCTAGTCATCTATCACCTAGTATACTTTACAAAAAGTGGCAATTTGGTTCTTTGAACCGATGGTGCAATAGCTCCTTTGTGACTTGATCAACTGCGCCCTCAAACTCCTACTCCATAACTAGCTCATATGACTATGCATTGGTTATGGGCTCATTTGCATCTACCTCAAGCTCACCAAGCTAGTGCTTTAACACCACCTAATCCATCTCTCCATATGCCAACTTTATCGATTTGACTAATGGAGGAAGGATCTTCACTATGAGGTGGCACATTAACCTCTCTACAATATCATCTAACTAATGTATGCACTGCTTTGTGTATGATGTGGCTAAGGTGTTGGTGTAAAGCTCAAAGGCAGAGGTGGATTCAATGTTGATACACACTCCATACATGTAGTCTAATCCTTTTAAGTGTGAGCCACCTTCATTGATCATGATGGTGTACCATAGAGCATGAAATATTGCCACCAGATGTTTTCTCAAAGCTCTACTAAACACATTGCTTGCAAAATCTCTATAGTGAGAAACAAGGGAGTGTTATCCATTATCATCTTGTGTTGGTCACTAAGCACTCCCAATATTTTCATAAACAAGATGATCACTAAGTCTCCTCTAATAACATTAAAATTGAATTAATGTAAATATCATTCGATTAGTTGAATGAAGGCGTGTTTGAGATGTGTCCTCTATTATTAACTTATGCAATAGATAAGGAAAAGTTCTCAACAACTGACCATATTAGTGCTCACTCTTAGTATAAAGGGAATGTATAAGGAGCTTTTACATGTATTTCATAGCTGAGAATTTGAAGCCAGATGCATTAAACTTAGTAGGGTGGTATGGCCTCGTTGTGGCCATAATATGCTAGTAATTCCTTAAGTCTACCTTTAGCTAATACTATTTAAGAAAAGTGCTACTCGGCTATAGGGTACATGTATGCTCCTTTATATATAGTCAATATTGACCCCTAATTAGCTATAGTTGAGGCTATGGTCAATACCTCCCAACCTGAGCTTAATAATTGAGTCATCCTCCCATGATGTCTTGTTATCATCAATCTGCAATTTACGTATAGGTCCTTATATATCAGCTCCTATATATGGAAGAATTTAAGCCATCTATCAAAAGAGATGATCACCCCCACTCCATTTGTTAAATCCATCTACTAAAGGATAACTTAGTTGGTGTATTTAGACACCTTAAATTGCTTAGTAAAGAAATACTATAATTGCTTCAGTTGACCCTATAAAGAAATACTATATATGATGTCCTAGGAGCATTAAAGTGAGGTAGTGAAAAATGGGAGAACATGAGTTAGAAATGTCTTTTATAATGCTTAAACATGACCTGTGCACGTTTTGATCGTTTTTAAACATACCATGGGATAACTTGTGCATAACACAGTGGATTGTCAATGAAATAGGGGTAATATAGGAATTAAATAAGAAGTTATTGATAGAACATAGTTCAGACATGGTTATGGACACATGAATATGTTGTTTTAAATTAAATACTCCTAAACATTAGGGTCTAATCTTTATTTTTTTGAGAAAGTAAAAGAATTGTATTAATAAGAAGTAAGCTTAGTGTATCTTAACTAATGACCAAGTATTCTAAAACACCAATATAGTATCAAGGTAAAATACAATAACACATGGTAACATTTATACATCTAATAGGCTTAAATTGAAGTTGCAATCTAAGGCTAACACCTTAGAGGGAGATAAACTACCAGGAAAACTTGATTAGCTTTAGCATGAGTTCCAAAACTAAAATTCCTCCATATTACATAAGCTAGCCTCCAACTAGAGATCATGAGTGGAGAATAAAGTACGTTTAATTTGAGAACTAGTATTTATTCTTTGATGAAGTGGATAACTTTTTGGCTAATTGTTATTTTGGTAAAAGCTTTAGGGTTAAAAATGTACTTTTATTCCTTTAACTAAACTATAATTAGATTTCATAGGAATTAACTTTCCTTATAAGATTTAATTTCAAAGACTTAATCTTTACCACTATTAACAAAGTAATTTTTGGTTTTATGCCAACATGAAATGATTTAGAGGCATGATACTATCCTGTAATGAAAAATTCAGGCATTTGTCATCTATATAAATTAGTAAAGGCATGATGGCTTTTAAGTGTTTGACATCATAACGATCAAGCATTTTATTTTAGAGTTGACTAAAAGAATTACTTCTTTAATCCGAAAGTTCTCTTTAGTTTTTTTAAGTTGACTAAAAGACCATGCATTTTATTTACCTAACATCATCTTAATAGTCATTATTCAATTATTTTAGAAGATTTTATAACATGGATTGGTTAAAAATCTTGATCTGATTAATTGCACTCTCTCAAGCAATAACCACCTATCCTTAAGTTGATTATTTGATATCTCTATTTGATTAAAACCTCAAAGAATGAATTAATTTATATGAAATTCCATAAAAGATTTAACTAGAATACCAAAAGATTTATGTAAGCGTCCAACACTCCCATGCAACTCCCAATATCAATGCCTTAGTCAATCCATAAGCATGTTTTCTCAAAATGATGCCTATAAATTGAAATGTGATTTATTTTCTTGTTATTATCAAATTAGTGTTAAGCATAACAAAGATATTTCTTAAACATAAAATTCTTCCTTAATTGAAATCAATCTATAATAAAGAAATACTAGGGTTCCTCTTAGCTAAATATCAAAAGAAATAGTTACTCGTCATATTTTAAATTAATAAACATAAACAAAAAGATTACATAAGCTATTAAAATGTTACGTTTTCTAATAGACTCCTTAATATTTTTGTTATCTGCTCAATTGGGATGATTTTAGATATTTTTTCTTTAAAAAAGGCTTGTAAATCTTATGTTAGGGTTTCTCTTTCTAAAACATTATAAAAATATTTTCTTGAAAGTAACATGCACTTTTAATAAGTTAAACATTATTCAAGGTAGTTTTCAAGACTAACGTTTAAAACTTTCATCAAAACAACAACATAAGCTTTGACACAAATATGTGTAAGATTGTTTATTTAAACCTTGATTTTGGATCCAACATAAGCTAACACACACCTATATGTGAGACTATGTTCAATTTTTTCATTAGCTTCCCACTTCTGGAGAGGAACATAACATGTGATACATTTATGTAGGAGGTTACACTCAACTAAAGATAATTTTTCCTCTTTAATGTGAAAAACTCCTCAACGCTTGGCCAAAGTCACATCCTAATAAAAGCATATCTCCAAAATTACCTAACATATTAAATAGAATCAATCATTATATCAAATCAAGGTAATTTAGATAAATATATAGCAATATACTATGATTTTTCTTTAAAAATATATGTATGCCACATATATAAACCATCACATAAAAAATGTAATAAAAGCCATTCATGAAAAAAGTGAATTGACAAAAATTAACTTTTTCATTTGCTAGTCAGTAAAATAGGAAATTATTTTTTTGCAAATATTACATTTTTGTTCCACACTTCACTACAATATATGTTTCCTATTTTTTGCTACATCTTTAATACCAAAACCTATTTTTGAAGGTCATAACATGTATAAACATAAGATTATTTCTTACATTTTCTACCCCTAAATTCACATCCTTTAAGATCAAAGATATCATATATTTCATGTTATACCTACTTTTTGAAATTTTAACTTCATCATCTAATCTAATTAGGTTATATTATAAGTTTAATAGATAATTTCTTATAGACAAGAAATCATGTTTGAAAAGTTTTTGAAAAAATTCATGTTTATTTATTATAGTTTATTTTCTCTAAATACATATATACAATTTTTTTAGGAAAAGGTAATGAATTATGCCAATGAAGCCAATCAAAATGTACAAATTTAGTTACAAAGTACTACCCCGTGTCTCCCATGATGAACAACATCTTTAGTACATACCCAATTTTAGATTTGTATAAGATGATATGTTGAAGGATCTTATTGTTGAATTGATCCTTGGTTAGGCTTCTATCTTGAAAAATGCAAGTATTCCTCTCATCTCATATAGATTTGACAAGGAACGATAAAACCAAACAGTAGTACCACTTGACTGTGATATCAAGATGTTTAATAGTGATGCACTGGGCTTTCATAGAATTCCAATCATCTGGAGCATTGTAAATGTAGCATTATGCAATAGTGATCTCTATATGGTTGTGAAAAAATCACATTGAAAACATAAATGGTTATCATTGTTCTCAGCTCTTTTATAGAGAATGCACTAATTGGGAATGTTAAGATACTTTTCCAACTTATCAACTGTTGGTAGTTTATCCTTCATAGCCAATCACAATTGAAGGGAAGCTCGAGGATGTAGGTGTTTAAACCAAACAATTTTGGTCCAAAGAATTATGCTAAGATGGTTTTAAAAAGCCATTCTATAGGATTGATTAGTAAACTTACTATTCTTACTATGCTTCCAAATGATGCCATCTTTTTCATTGTTGAAGTATGATTGAGTAATCTCTGTAAAAAGAATGAACTTGGAATAGAACTATGTCCAAAATGTGTTTATCAAACAAGGCTTCAGCTATTATCATATCTTGCCCAATGAAAGGTTTGAGAGTCTCCAACTCTTGTAAGTTATGTAAAGGTCCAATAGAAAGCCAATTATCAAACCAAAAGATGGTCGTCTTTTCATTTCTAATAAGAGAAACAAAGTCATTTCTAAATAACTCTTTTGTTTTCAGAATTGCTCTCAAGTTAATGTTGAAGATGGTTTAACCTTTAAGCTCTAAATGCTCATATTCTTGATTTAGATATCATAGATCCATTTGCACTATAAAGCTTGCTTGTCAGTCATTAGTCATCCATAATCTTTCAGAAAGTATAATAGTGTTCATCATTTTAAGAGATATAATACTAAGAACTCCACTGTCTTTAGGCAAATATACATCCTTCCATTGCATTATAGCTCTTCTAAAAGACTCATCATTTCCTATCTATAGAAATTTGCTGCACATATTTTCAATGGACTAGATAATCTTATTAGGAAAAGCAATGTGAGTAGCCAAAACACATTGATGAAGTTTTAAATAGAAGAAATAAGCTAAGCTTTGCTAGCAGTAGAATGAGTTATAGATCTCCAATTTGAGATTCTGTTATTGACCTGGTCAATTAGGAGGCTAAAGTCCCTTGAGGATAGATTAGAATTTGAGATAGGAAAGCCAAGATAAAGTATAGGAAGGGACTGTAATTTGAAACTAGTAATAGCCCTCTCACTTTGTTCTTATCTCATGAAATTTTTATAAAGATAGAAACCATTTTTAAAGTAGTTGATTTATGGACCAGAAAACCTATTGTAAACCTTTAGAGCTTTCATAAGGGCTGAAATAGAAGTTGATTAGTCTTAGAGAGGAGAATGAGATCATCAATAAAGCAAAGATTTGTAATATACAATTTCTTACATCTTGAACAAAACTTAAAGGTCTTTATTCTCTCACAATCCTTTAAGAGCAAAGAGATAAGGTAAGATAGGTTTGCATTGTCGAATTCCTTTGTAGCTTTTGATAGATTTGCAAGGCCAACCACTAACAAGAATCTTAAAGGAGGGGTCGTTATACATTGTGAAATCCATTGATCGAAGGTTTCAAGGAATTTCATGGCATGGATCATGTTTATAATAAAGTTCCAATCTATACAATCATAAGCTTTCTTCAGGTCAATCTTAAAGAGGCAATTCATGTTACTTCTTTTCTTAGAATAGGTATTTACTAGCTCCTATAGTAGCATAATATTGTCACCAATGATCTTCCCAAATATGTAAACATTTTGTGAAAAATCAATATATATTTTTAGCACCTTTCTTAATATATGAGCCAAGATCTTAGATATAATCTTATAAACTATATTAAAATATGAAATGGGTCAAAAATCAAAGAAGTGAATCTACTCACCACTCTTAGGAATAAGAGTTACAAAGGTGTTATTGAGTTCAAATAAAAGTATTCCTTATTAAAGAATTCCAAAACAACATCATTAATAAGATGTCTAGTTAGGTTCCAAAACTTAATGAAAACGTGTAACTTGAAACCATCTAGAATAAGGGCCTTGTGTGGATTAAAGTATTTCATAGTGTTTTCAATTTCTTGTATGGTAATAGGCTTGCATAGTTCTTTGGCTTCTTAAGAGGTGATACATTCTTGCATAATTTCTTTAAGAATTTAATATATCAATTTGCATTGGTAAGAGCACTTAGGAAATTTGAAAAGTAATCAAAAGCCCCTTATAGTGACTACTATTGTGACTCCAATTTTTGATAATTCAGATGTAAGGAAACAATTGCGTTCCTATTCTTTTCGGATACCATAACTCTATAGAAAAATGTGGTCTTTCTGTCACCACTTTTCATACATTCAATTTGAGATATCTATTTCATTAATGAGAAATCATAGAGTTATGATTTTGAAAATTTCACATAGAAGCTTTCTCCAATTCCTAAAGTTAAGAGGATGTAGGATCATTGTGTAGTTCAACTTGAATCCCCTCAAGAGCACACCTAGTAGTGTTAAGGAGATGGCGGGCATTGCCAATGTTGTTTTGAAAAAGAAGTTTCATCTCCTGGTTAATAAGAGCAATCTTCCTGGCATATTTGAATTTTTTGGATCCCCTGATACTATCTTTTAAAACCTTCCTAATACCAACCTCAAATGTTGCCATATCAATTAAAATATTGTTGAACCTGAAGGGTGCTATAGGGCATATAACACTTAGTTGAGTGATGATAACAGTATAATCAGATAGAATTTGATTTGTGAAAGTAGAGAAGCTTTTTGGAAAGGTGATGAATGAGAGATAGTTTGAGAGGATTCTGTCAACTTTTTTCTAATAAAGTTGTCACCATATTGTTTGTTACACCAAATAAAAAAGCTACCACCATAAGGACGATCAAAAATTTGCATTTAAGCTAAACACAATCTCAAATCAAGATAAGAACTATCAGTTGATCTGAGACCATCTACTTCTTCTAGTTTGGGGAATAAATTGAAATCTCCAACTATGAGCCAAGAAAAAGAAGAGTTATTTGCTAGAGATCTGAGTTAATTCCACATGAATGATCTATGAAACAAATTGTTATAGGCATATATGAAGGAAATTAACACATAACAAACTAAATTCCTTACACAAACCTCAAGGTGAATGATTTGATTATAACTTAATTTTGTAATGACATTTACTAGATATGCGTCATAGATAACTAGAATTTTGGCATTGGGATGATGGACATAGTTTAAAATTTTTTCCCACGAACTTCTAGGAGGTTGCAATTGGATTGCTTCATATGTGTTTCCAAAATCCTAGGTATAACTTCTTTATTCTAAGCTATCAAGCTTTTAACCAAAATTTTTTTAATGAGGAGTATTAGCTCCTCTAATGTTCCATGCTAAAATCTTCATAATTTCAAGTCCACAACTGAATTCTTCTTCTTTCTATTTATTCTTCTTCTAATTACAAGTTCAAAATCCTATTGGATTATCTCCACCTTAGTTAGGATCTTACTTGGGGTACCAACATCAATTTAAGCCTACTCAATTATATTTGGAGAATCTGTAGTTGTGACTATAGTATTCTGAGCTTCATCTGGAATGTTTTCAATGTTAATGTCTATAACTTTCTCAGCATAAGTGCTTGGCTCACTAGAATTGTCAGTAAGTGGTGCCAAAGGATCATCAATTATGATGAACCCCATAATTTCCTAGTATTCCCCAGTTTTGAAGACCTTACCATTTGGTTTCTAGGTTTTAGTGATGAGTTGTCATTTGTAGACATATGAAACTCTAATTTGATCTTCAATTAATCGAATAATAGGGATACCTTATTGTAAATCAATAATGGAAGTTACAAAAATACATATCCTAGCAAACTAAATTCTTTTCACTTCAATTATAGCCTAATCCATACAAATAGGCTTACTAATGAAGCTTGCGAGGTGACTAAGACTAGTGGTATTCTAATACGCAAAAGGAACATCATAAATGCAAATCCAAAGTGGTATGTGTTCTTCCTTGATGCCCTCCATCTTCATTCCAAGTCTCCACACTTGGAGTAGCAAAGGCTTATGTTCATATGCCAGGGTCTTGCTTATAAAATTTCTTTACATTACATCATCTAGACTTGAGAATCTAAACAGGAATACATCATCAATGTTTATAAGAATTGTGACACCCCACATACCCCCTGGGAGGATACACAGGTGTCACATAAAACACACAAAACGAAACGAAACATAACAACTGAAGCAAACAAAGCCTTCTAAATCTTCTATAAACCGATTCATGCAAACATACATTATACTACATTGAACTTAATACAAACTTGTTCAAAATTCGAAACGAGCCTGAAATATAGCTATTACAAACTTATAAACAATTCAAATTCATACACATCAGATAAAAGCCCAAAATCAAACTCAAAAATACACTTTGACAAACAAAACTCAATCTTCTTTGGCCATTGTGGTTGACTTGTCTCAATCCTTATGTCCTTCTTTTTGAACCTACACGGGGCAAATCCACCATGTTAAACATATAGCTTAGTGAGTAATAACTAACCTATATTTAACCATGACAGTACTGAATCATGTTATAGCATAAGCATCTCAACATAATAAATTTCAGAATAGAATATCATTTATTAATGGAAATACTTCACATGCTAAAGTCAATCACTTCAATAGCAAAATAGAACATATAGAATACATAGTGGATTTCAGAATAGGGTGTTAACCCATCATATCAAAATATGGTTTGTTTCGTACCAAAACTTTTCAGAGATCAAAATATTTGACTGTTAATCCATGAACAGAAGTGGGTAACGGGGCTTATACAGGAGAGACCGAAGTCTCGACACCAAAGTGTCATAGGAGGAGCTGCAGACCCTTCTAGGCATGCCTATTTACCCACAAATAGGATTTGACAATTTCAAAACCAAACAAGTTCATTTTATGTGCAAAGTAATTAGTCAATCATATTTATATGCATTAAACAACTCCAACATTTATTGTTCAAAACACAATCAGCATAAAACACATTCAATTCAATACTAAGCAGAACAAAAGAAGGTGTGAGCATCCTAGAGATTACTGGCAGTTGCTCTCTTTCATTTAATGCCTCAATATCTAGAAGTGGTCGCTTCACTTTCTCTTCTATATACAATCGAACACAATTTCATATTAACAAATTATTCATGTAATTAAATAATCATTTATATAAATGCATCATGTAACATGCATATTCAATGACATATTCTCGGGTATACCTCTGTAATAAACTGATGTACACAACAATTGTACTCAAAAGATCTTAGACTATTTTGAATCTACAACAAATTTCTTAACTCAACTTCAGAATAGATTTTGGAATTTTTAAACCAGAATTACAATTTGAACTCTTGAGAAAAGTTGCAGCTTTATGTCTCTTGTTTAATCAGAATCAATAATCATCTCATTCGAAGATCTCCATATCAAGATATAGGCCTTGTTTGGATGATGGCTGATCAGCTAATAATCAGCGGTTTGACTTTGTCTGTTGGATCCCGAACTTTTAGTGACAATTAGAAATATTAAAATGAATTTAAATGAGAAAGAAATTGGTGAGAAAATTTATGAATTTAAGGAAATTTGATGAA
>JANZLX010165932.1:0-13943 GCA_025531955.1 Erythroxylum orinocense
GGTTTGTTTAATTTGTAAACCAAGAAAGAATTTCAATTCACCCATCATACTCATTTCAAATTCACTTTTCATAAGATCTTCAAACCTAGAACATAACTTCTTAGAAGTTACACCAAAAATAATATCATCTATATATATTTGTACGACTATAAAATCACTTTTAATATGTTTTCTAAACAAAGTCTTATCTACTTATCCTCTAATAAATTCATTTCTAATAAAAAACGAACTCAGCTACTCATACCAAGCATAAGGTGCTTGTTTTAATCCATACAAAGCTTTACGAAGTCTAATAGACATAATCTGGTTTATCAATATCTTTAAAACAAGGGGGTTGCTTTATATAAACTTCATCATCTATAAAACCATTCAAAAAGGCACTTTTCACATCTATTTGAAACAGTTTTATATCATGACAAACAACATATACAAGCAAAATCCTAATAGCTTCTAGTCTAGCTATAAGAGTATAACTTTCATTATAGTCTATTCCTTCTTGTTGATTATAGCCTTGAGCTACCAATCTAGCTTTTTTATGATTTACTCTTCTTGATTCATCTAGTTTATTTTTGAATACCCATCTGGTTTCTATGATAGACTTATTGGATGGTCTAGGAACTAACGACCAAACTTTGTTTCTTGTAAATTGATTTAACTCCTCTTGCATAGCTAAAATCCACACTTCATCTTGAAGAGCTTCATCAATCTTCTTAGGTTCTAATTCAGAAACAAAAGCTACATTTGCCTCTCTTCTAAATTTAGACCTACTTCTCACTCCTTCTAATATTTCTCTTATGATTAGATTTTTTTGGTGAGAAGATTTATACTTCCAGTCTTTTTTAAGACTAAGGTTTTCTAAAATATCTTCTACCTTATCAGGTGGATCGACTGGTGGTGATATGTCTAGGTTATTGACTTAAGGAGCGGATAGAGTTTCATCATTAGAATCGTCTCTTCTATCTAGATAAGAATCATCATCAAATTTAACATGTATGGATTCTTCAACAAATTTTGAAACAAGATTATATACACTATAAGATTTAGAAGTAATTGAATATCCTAGAAAAATTCCTAAATTGATCTTAGAATCAAATTGCATTTGCAACAAAAAGGATGAAAGTAAGAAATATTTGGCTTTATGGAAAGAGAAATATTTGGCTTTCTTCCTTTCCATAACTCATATGGGGTTTTATTTAAAGTAGGTCGCAAAAATAATCTATTTTGAATATAACAAGCTGTATTTACAGCTTCTGCCTAGAAATACTTAGAAAGATTCATTTCACATAGCATAGTCCTTGCTATTTCTGAATCATCCTGTTCTTTCTTTCTACAACTCCATTTTGTTGTGGAGTTCTAGGAGCAGATAAATTATGGAAAATTCCATTCTCTTCACAAAATATTCTGAATTTTTCATTTTCAAATTCTCCACCATGATCACTCCTAATTCCAGCAATAGAAATTCCTTTTTCATTTTGTAACTTTTTGGATAAAACCTTAAAGCATTTAATAGATTCATCTTTATGTGATAAAAATAATATCCAACAAAATCTAGTGAAGTCATCGACAATTACGAGACCATACTTCTTTCCGCCTAGACTTAGTGTTCTGGTTGGACCAAACAAATCTATATGTAATAGCTCTAGAGGTCTAGATGAAGTTACAACATTTTTAGACGAAAAAGATATTTGAACTTATTTTCCTTTTTGACAACTCTCACAAAAGAAATCTTTGTTAAAACTTATCTTTAGTAATCCTCTTACCAAATCATGTCTAACTAATTTGGAAATATGTTTAAAACTAACATGACCTAGCTTTTTGTGCAAAATTAGTTTTTCCTCATCTGTTGATATAAGACATGAAATATTTTGACTTTTCAAATCATCTAAGTTAATTTTATAAAGATTATTTCGTCTCTTAGCAGAAAATAATATGGAACCGTCCTTGTTTTTGACTACATAAGAATTTTGATTAAAGGATACTTCAAAACCAAAATCACATAATTTTCTTACACTAATTAGATTATACTTTAAGCCTTTAACTAGCAGAACATTATCAATAGATGAAAAAAAATCTTTACCAATTTTGCTGATTCCAACTATTTTGCCCTGCTGGTTGTCTCCAAAAGTTACTGATCCTCCTTGCTTATGTTGAAGGTTTAGGAACATAGACCTTCTTCCCATCATATGTCGCGAGTAACTACTGTCCAAGTACCATTGACGCTGGTTGCTTTTTCCAAGAAAAGATATCTACAGTATATATTATATCCTTCTTAAGTACCTATATTTTCTTAGGTTCTTTAGGGTTAAAATTATAGTTTTTCATCAAGTAATAAGAATATTGTTTCTTTTTCTTTCTGTTAGGAACAAAACTCTTATTATGACGAACATTACTATTATCAAAACCTAAATCACTCTTATCATTTGGATGCCTATATCTTCCAATGATATCATTCATCTTTTTGTACTTTTAGTAAATGTTGATAAATCTACTGAGAGACTATTAATTCATTGTTTCAGTTGATTAATTTCCTCAGATCTATCTACAATTACTTTCTTTTTCATATCGTCTACTTGTTTCTTAAGGCAGACATTTTCTTTTTCTAAAAGTTCTGTGTTCTTCAAACTTTCAGCAAATTTCTTTTTCAATATCCTATATTGTTTTAATATAGCATATGAATCTTCTAACAATTCTAAATACACATCCTGAAGATCATTAAAGTTAGAAATGACCTCATCATCGCATTTCGTCTCAGCTATTAACCATATATTTACTTGTTCTGATGTTTCTGAGTTGGATTCAGATTCAAACGAATCTAGATCTTCCCATATTGTCATCATACTCTTTTTGTTGTCTTTACTTTTCGTCTTTTTTCTTTTGAGCAACGGGCATTCAGACTTGTAATGTCCTGGTTTATTGCACTTATAGTAGACGATAGAATTTTTCTCATTCTTTGAATCGTCTTTGCTATTCTTCTTAAAAAAGAAGTCTTTATTTCTCCTTGATTTCTTTTTCCACATCCTTCTAATCTTTCTTGAAATGAAGTATAGTTCATCATCATCTTCACTTGAATCTTGATCAGATTCACTATCATCCTTTTGATTTCTTCAATCTTTAATGCTTTTGAAGATGTGCTTCTATTTTTCTGAATCTTCTGATTCCTCTGACCAGCCTTTAATGCAATAGATTTATCTCTTTTAGGTTTATCTTCTGTATCAAGCTCTACTTCATGAATTTTCAGTGAACCAAGCAATTCATCTAGCTTCAGCTGACTTAAATTCTTAGCCTCTTGTATTTTTGTTACTTTGGGTCTCCATCTTTTTGAAAGAGTCTTGAGAATCTTTCTGACATAATCTTGACTTTTGTAGATTCTCCCTAGAGCTCTAAGTCTACTAATAATTGTTTAGAATCATCCGAACATCTGATCGATAGTCTCATCATCTTTCATCTTGAATAGCTCATACTGGTGAACAAGAATACTAATCTTGGACTCTTTCACTTGATTTGTGCCTTCATGTGCAATGGCTAATGCATCCCACATTTCCTTTGCAGATTCGCATCTATGAACCTTATCATATTCACTTCTTCTTAGAGCACAACTTAAAAGGAACTTGGCCTTTGAATTTAACTAAAAGTGAGCTTTCTGATTAATCGTCCATTGGTTACAAGAGATACTATTCCCTTCGTTGTCTGTCGGTGTATAAGGTCCATTTTCAATAATATCCCAAAGATCCATATGTGTAATTCTATGAAGAGTCACATCCTGTCCTTCCAATAATAATAGTCTTCACCATTGAATGCAGGGGTCTTATGACTGAGGCACCTTCAGCTATAAAAACATGTGATTCAGTCATGGATCTTTGTCCTCACTTTGTAATAGTGTTTCTTGGAAACCTTGCTCTGATACCAACTGAACTAAATCACTTATTAATATAGAAATTACGTATAATATGTAGAATACACATGAAGGGGGGGGGGGGGGTTGAATTGTGTAAAATATTCAGAGATATTAATCTTTAAAATTTTCTTGAATTTCTTTGCAAATTTAGATGATCACAAAAACAATTCTCTTAAGTCAATGAGTAATGCAATCGTAAAAATTATTATTTACTCTTCTAACAACAAGAAAATTAAAAAAATAAGGGTTAGAGAATAGATGACGTGATTTTATACTAGTTCACCCTTAACTTTGGGCTACGTCCAGTTCTCATAGTTTGTCTAAGATTTTACTATACTTTTCAACGTTACAAGTATTCTTTATACACCTGCAGAGCCTCTTCAGGTCTCCCTCTCAAAGTATTTTTTATTTTCTTTCTTAGCCACACCTGCAGAGCCTCCTCAGGTCTCCCTCACAAAGTATTTTTTATCTGCTTTCTTAGCCTCTCCAAGCTCTAGCCTTTCCTTCTCTTGGAAAGATATTGTTTGAGCTTCACATTACAGATGTATTCGCTCTCTTTCTTTCGCACTTGAATACAGAGTTTCTCTAAGTATTGTATAATTAGATTCTTTCTTTTGTATTGTATCTCGTTGTAAAAATGTTATCTCTTTTGTTTACGACTATACCTAGTATTTATAACCTAAGTCTTCAACTTTTTTCTTGAGAAAATTGCTTCTTGAATCTTTTAGAAACCGTTATTAGTTGAGTCCTGTAACTAACTCCAACTAACTAACTGACTGATGTTCTAGAATCTTTTTCATTTGCAACGTCTGGTACTATGATTCTTTTAATGTTGCGTTTCATCTGGTGTCGTGCTTATATCTTCTTATGTTGACCTTCTGTATCTTCTTATGTTGACCGTTTGTAGTTTGACTGTCTTAAGTGTCAAGTATCTTCTGGGTTTGACTATGCATCGTCTTAAGTTGACGATTTGTGTCATTTACATTTTTCTGCACACTTAACAAACTCATCAACACAATTCACACATTTCTAAGATTATTATTATTTGATTGTCATCAAAATTAATAGAAGTGAAGTCTTCTTGACTTAAAAACTTAAACCTAGGATTGGTATTAATGTTGCTTTCGATCAATTAATTTAGTGCTTTCATACATAGAATGAAGAGGTAAAGTGACGAAGGATTACCTTACACCCGTTGCTCATTGGAATAGTTGGGATGGTTTTCTGTTGACTAGAACAATAAAAGAGTTTGTTGATATGTTAACTTTTTATCTATGTTTTGAACTTCTTCGGGAATTCAAGTGATTCTAACAAATGCATGATAAATTCCTAACAAATTGTATCAAAGGCCTTAACAAAATCAACCTTGATTGATTAATTTTTAGGGCCATTTCTTCCACAATATTCATTAAATAACTCCTGAGCCATTAGTATGTTATCACCTATCAACCTTCGATCTATAAAGGCTCTTTGTGAATAACTGATGATTTATTTTATAACCTTCTTCATTAATGTAGCAATGATTTTAGAAATAATTTTGTACAAAAAGTTATAACATAATATAGGTCTAAACTCATTCAAGGAACTGGGATTGGGTACTTTTGATAAAAGAAGCCCTTTTGATTTATTTCGGAAAACAATCAAACCCTACAAATCAAAGTCTGAATTTTGAGAGGAAAACATCTGGTTTTTGATTTCTTAAAAATCGACATCTATCTTTTTTTACAAATGAAAAGAACAAAAGTTTAAATAAGGAAAATGCAAGGAATAAGGATAGTCATATGTTGGCTTCTCACATTCCTTTGGCTGCTAATTTTTTGTAGCTAATTAGTGTCCATAAATAGCCCATTAACATGTAATTAAATTCTAAACATAACATAAACATGGTAAATAATAAAGGTAAATAAGAAAGTAAAAGACTAAATTAAAAGTTTTGTGGTCAATCTTCACTTATTCTTTTTTCTGGTTAAGTTTGGATTTGCAAACGGGATTCTACATTGTGGCCAGCCTAGGCTTCTTCCAAATGGGCTTCAATATTTTGCTCATCTATGACCGACCTACTCCTTTACTTGGGCTTGGACGAAAATGGGCTGAGATGGTCCTCCATCATTCACCCACCCTTGAAAGTTTTCTTCTTCAAAGAACTCATTACAAATGATAATCTCATCCAAAGAAAATGTTAACCTCAAATCATTGCCAATCTGAATTACAAACTTGGATTGCCCTTCACACGCTACTACCTTCAAAGGACCCTCATCTAACCCTTCAACTAGCTCAAGCTTCTTACCATAAAGCCTTTTTTTTCTTCTTACAATTGACAAATACATAATCACCAATTTTGATCAACTTTATAGACCTTTTCCTAGCTTTAAAACCATCATACTTCATGTTATTAGTAACCTGATCATTTTTAACTTCCATAAAACCAAGGCTTGCATCAAGCTCCCTCACTAAACCAAGACTAGCAGCATGCTTAGACTTGTCAACAAAAACAGATTTTCCAATTTTTCCACTCAACGTGGCAATATCAACATTGGTACTAACATGATCAACATCAACAAACCTTGCAAGTTCACCATCTTCCAACAAAGTGTCATTATCATCAACACAAACAGAATTCTTAAGCAAATTGAACTTCAAACAAGCATCACTCTCCACATTTTGTACGAACACAAAGCCAACAATAACATCATCAAATTACACAAAAATTTGGTTGGCTTATCTCTAAACAATTCATATAAAGTTCTCGGTTGCACATGATCAACGATATTCACATTCACATTCAACTTTTCAATTACTATATTCATGCATTCCACAAAACTATCTCCCAAATTAGTCTTAAATTCAGTCCCTAAGAGTTTGGAATTAGACCGAATTACCTCATTTTTGCACTCATTTGGAGGTGGCTCCTTTGTGACTGGTGAAGTTTCCATTGGGAACATCATTCTTGATTACTTTAGCTAGAAGAGGACTACTGGTTAGGAGAGCTTACACATTTGGAGGAGGTGACATTTCAACATATGAAATAGGCTCATCAACAATAGTTTTCTGTTCTTCAATACTCATTAAAGCTACCTCTTCTTCTTTTTGTTTAACCTCTGGTTTCATAGTAATCAACAAGAATTTTGTACCATTATGACATAAAGAGTAAGTGTTGGTTCTTCCTTGATGGCTTACATTGCGGTCATATAATCATGGTTTTCCCAAGAGAAGATGACAATCATACATGGGAACCACATCACACCATACTTCATCTTGATATCTTCCAATGGCGAACGGCACCAAACATCTTCTACTCACTTGAATTTCATGTTCCTTGTCATGCCAAGTGAAAGTGTATGGATTAGGAAGTGGCTCGATCTCCAAAGCCAACTTATCCACCATTTCAGTTGAAACCACATTTTCACAAGACCTACTTTTAATAACAACCTTACATTTCCTCCCTTTTGTGAAACATCTAGTATGGAACAATGATTCTCTCTTCCAATCTTCCTCTATGACCAGTTTAAGGAGAAAATTATTCAAAACAGATTGCTCGTTGTGTCAAAGATAGTTTTGGACTTTAATGAAAACTTTGTCGAAATTTTGGCCGGATACTTGGATGGAGTGTTATGTTGTGTCTCTGATACCAACTGATGGCGTGAGAAGGTGGTGTTTGATGGTGGTGGACAGTGTTTGATAGTCGGAATTGGTTTTTGGGAGATTTGAAGATGTTTGGACAAATTTAGGATTTCTCGAGTAAAGTTGGTACAGGTTATTTGAAGGCAGTTTTTGGATTAATTGGCTGGGAATTTGGTTTCCAAGAAAGAAGCAAAGTTGTAGAACTTTTTGTGAACTACAATTTAGACACAAGAATCAGATTAATCAGATAAGGAATGATTGAGTTATAGTGGATTTTGTGGTGACATGTGTAATCTGGGCGATAAAATGAAAGCAGATGATGAAAACGGGAATTTTGAGGAGGCTAAGGTTCAAATTGGGTGAAGATGTCTCTGAGTATTTTTAATTCATGATGTGAGGAACAAACTTGAAGAAGGGAATTTTTTGATTTGATGAACACAGGAAACAAAAACTGAAAAACGAAATTGGAACTCAAATAGTGTTAACTTTTGGTAAAAGAGAGTCAGCTCTCCATCTTTATTGCTGAATAGCAAAGTGCTCTTATAGTTACAAAGTGTCAAAAAAAATAAGAGGATAGTTACAACATGATTGAATTTTGGATCCTATAATATCTGTAATATATCTACATAATATATCTACAAATATGCTTAATAATGGCTCAACAATATCTCCAAGATTCTATATATCTTCAAGATTAACGGCTCAACATTATCTCCAAGATTCTATATATCTCCAAGATTCTGTATAATGACAGCTCTGCTATTATACCCCCTCAAGTTGGAGCATCAAGATCTCGAATGCCTAACTTGGCAACTAAATACTGAAATTGATGAGCTCCTAATGCTTTTGTGAATACGTCAGCAATCTGATTATGCGTAGATATATGATGGCAAATTAACAAACCTTGTTGGATGCAATCTCGGACAAAATGGCCATCCACCTCAATATGTTTAGTCCGTTCATGGTAGACCGAATTATTGGCAATATGGCGTGCTGCTTGACTATCACAAAATAAGGGAACTGGATCTAAATGAGTAACACATAAATCTGCAAGTAATTGTCGTAACCAAATGATCTCACAAATAACGGTTGCCATAGAACGGTATTCCACTTCAGCTGAAGAACGTGACACTGTCACTTATTTCTTGCTCTTCCAAGAAATAGGTGAATGCCCCAAAAAGATGAAATAGTCACTAAGAGATCGACGTGTAAGTGGGCAACTTGCCCAATCTGAATCACAAAAAGCTTTGAGTGACAAAGAACTTAAGGCTGATAGAAACAAACCTTGACCAGGTGCAAGTTTTAGATAGCGCAATATGCGCAAAGCGGCTAGCCAATGATTGTATCGAGGTTGATGCATAAATTGAGATAACAAATGAACAGAATAGCAAATATCAGGTCTAGTAGTGGTGAGATAAATCAACCTTCCGATCAACCTTCGATAGGGGCCAGGGTCCTCAAGAGGAGAACTTTCATCCAACTCTAAACGATGATGTCGCTCCATTGGGAATTTAACGGGTTTGGATGCTAGCATACCTGTTTCTTTTAAAATGTCCAGCGTATATTTTCTTTGAGAAAGAACTATTCCTTCTGAACTTCGGGCAACTTCTAAACCAAGAAAATATTTAAGAGAACCCAAATCTTTAATAGGAAACCAAAAAGCTAAATAACTCTTTAAAGCCTTAAATTTTGATGAATCATTGGTGGCAACAATAACATCATCCGCATACACAAGGATAGCTGCAAAAGAATCACCTTGATGATAAATAAATAAAGAAGAGTCAGCCTTGGATTGCTGAAAACCAAATTGCAAGATAGCAGTACAAAACTTAGCAAATCATTGTCGTGAGGCTTGTTTTAACCCATAAAGAGAGCGATGAAGACAACAAACTCTTTTATCATCAGTAGACAAATATCTAGGTGGGGGTTGCATGTAAACTTCCTAATGTAAATCGCCATGAATAAAAGCATTATGCACATCTATTTGGTGAAGTTCCCAATTTCGAATTGCTGCAAGAGCTAAGAGTGTTTGAATAGTAGTGAGTTTAGCAACTGGTGCAAAAGTTTCAGTGTAATCTAGACCTTCAACTTGAGTATAACCCTTAACGACAAGGCAAGCTTTGTAACGCTCAATAGATCCATCAGAATTGTATTTTTTTTTGTAGACCCATTTACACCCGATGGCCCTTTTATCAGGAGGAAGAAGCTCCAAGGTCCATGTGTGATTTTGTTTAAGAGCTTCCAATTCACATTTGAAGGCTTTTTTCCAGTGATCAACCTGCACTGCTTGGTGATAACAGGTGGGTTCATTGTGGTGGCTAATGTCCGAAAGAAAACATTTGTGAACAGAGGAAAATTTTAAATAAGAAAGATATTTGGACAAAGGATATGTTGGACTTGTACCTGAGCAAGCTGCGTTGGATGAACTTGAAGAAGAACCTTTATTTTTTGAGAAATTAAGTTCAAAGTCTTTAAAATGGTCTGGTTGCATTTTGGCACATTGAGATCTCCTAGAAGTAATAGAAGGTGTTGGTTGTTCAACATTTGGTTGTTAAATTTGTGAGGTAGGTATGATATCATGTGTATCTATGTCATTTTGTTATATTTGGGCAGGTATTGGATGGTAGTCAAAGCCTGTTGATGATGGACTATGGTTAGGTAAGAATGGGGATGAAGTGGACACATCATCAATGGGTAATGCCAAAGGTACTTTAGGTGGTGGTGTTGCATGGGACGGGACATTTTCTTTGTAAGGAAAAAGTATTTCATGGAAAATGATATCACAAGATATAAAAAATTGATGTGTTTTGAGATCATAAACTTTATACCCTTATTGTCCATATGGATATCCCAAACAAACATATGGTGTGGCTCTATCATGAAATTTATCATGTGATCGTGGGATAATTGAAGCATAACAAATGCATCCAAAAACATGTAAATGAGCATACGAAGGCTTTGAATAAAATAAAAGTTTATATGGACTTTTTCTAGATAAAAGAGATGTGGGTGTGTAATTTAATAAATAGGCACACATTCACCCCAAAATTTTATATTGGTAAACCAACATGAAACCTTAAAAGCTCTAGCAACCTCAAGTAAATGTCTATGTTTACGTTCCACTACATTTTGTTGAGGTGTTGAAACACAAGAAAGCTAATCGAGGATTCCTTCTTGTGGAAAAATTTGTTGAAGAGAAATGTTGGTGAATTCTGTGCCATTGTCATTATTAATAATTTTAATAAGACAATTAAATTGTCGATGAACCATGGCAAGAAAAGAGAGTAATATTTGGGATACCTCATTTTTAGATTTGAGCAAATAGACCCAAGTAACCCTGGTAAAGTCATCAACAATAGTCAAAAAATAATGAAACTTAGACAAAGAAGGTGTACGATAAGGTCCCTATAAATCACAATGAATAAGATCAAAAGCCCCTTGAGTTTTGATTGAGCTAGTGGGAAAAGGCTGGTGAATTCGTTTAGCTTGATGTCAAGCATCACAAAAAACATCAAAATTATTTAAGGTGAAAGGCTTAAAATTTGAAATAAGAGACAAACGATCAAAAGATAAATGACCAAGGCATTGATGCCATAAATTAGATTGGTCTTTATTTGACAAGAAGGCTAAAGTTAGTGCTTGATTTTTGAAGTAATAAAGGCCATTTGCTAGCTCACCCATTCCAATCAGCTTCCTCACGATTAGGTCCTGTAATACGCAGAAGGAAGGAAAAAAAAGAGCAATACAGTTTAGTGTTTGGGTCAATTTGTTGATAGAAATGAGATTACAAGCAAAAGTAGGTATATGCAAAACATTGTTTAAGGTGATCAAAGAATTAAGAGCCACATCACCACAAGTATCAGCAGTGACAAAAGACCCATTTGAAATGGTTACATTAGAATCTTTCTTTCTTTAATTACAAAACTCCTTTCACAGGTCATATGATCAGAAGCTCCAGAATCAAGTATCCACTCATAATTAGTTGCAAGAAAAGTAGCAGCCTTACCAGCAAAATTGGCCATAGGTTCAACACCTTTGGAGTTTTCAAGGCTTAAAAGAGAAACAAGCTAGTTATATTGCTCCTTTATTAAACCACTTATTGGACAAGGAGTCATACATTGATCTACTGGAATTCGACTAGAATTAGCTTATTTGTTCTTTCCTTCTTTTTTTTTCTCCCACCAATCTGGGTAACCATGTAATTCAAAATAGGCCTCTTATTGTGTCGTGTTTTTTTACAACGTTCACAAAAGAGTTTAGAAACATCACGGTTACCTGTTGATGGCTGATAATTAGATGGTTTGGAATTTTCTTTTGGAGTTGCAAAAACTGCCCCCTCCAATAAATTATCTCCTTTGCTGGCTGCAAGTTGCTGCTATTGTTCTTCTTGTGCCACCAAACATAAGCATGCGCTAAAGAGGGCAAAAGTTTAGTATTTAAAATTTGAGATCGAACAATATTAAATTTGTCATGCAATCCCATAAGGAACTGGTGAACATTCTCTTTTTCTTTTCTGTAGCAAATTCCTTAATATCACCACAAGTGCATTTTGGTGTGTTAGAATACGATCCATATTCATCTTATAATCCCTTCAACTTGGTGTAGTAGGAGACTATCGATTGATCCCTTTGTTGAGTATTAACAATCTCCATCTTTAGTTGATGAACACGAGGTGCATTTCCTTGAGAGAATTGCTCCTCCAAGTCTTTCCAAAGCTCTGCTGTCGTATCAAAGAAAACCACGCTATCATGAAGAGAAGAATGCAATGAATTAAAAAGCTAAGAGATTACCATGGAATTTCCCTTAATCCATGCAGCTTCGTTTGGTGAGTTTGCTTCAAGTCGTGGAAGACTACCATCCACAAATCCCATTTTGTTTTTAGATAATAAGGCATTTGTGATGGCTCTTTGCCATGTTGAATAATTATCCTCTTTGAGAAAGCAGGTGACTAGAGAAACTCCAAGATTGACGGTTGGTTGCAGTACATACAGGGAATTGACTGCATTTTCATTGAAAGAGTTTGTCATTTTGATTTTTTTTAAAACACCTGCTCTAATACCATGTTAACTTTTGGTAAAAGAGAGTTAGCTCTCCATCTTTATTGTTGAATAGCAGAGTGCTCTTATAGTTATAGAGTATCGAAAAAAATAAGAGGACAGTTACAACATGATTGAATTTTGAATCCTATAATATCTCTAATATATCTACATAATATGTCTACAAATCTGCTCAATAATGGTTCAACAATATATCCAAGATTCTTTATATCTTCAAGATTAACAACTCAACAATATCTCCAAGATTCTATATACCTCCAAGATTCTGTATAATGACAGCTCCGCTATTAGACAGAATTCTGGAAATCGCACAACAAATAAACGATTGAATGTTTTCGACAAACAAATAAGCCCTTTTGATTATTTTCGGAAAATAATCAAACCATACAGATCAAAGCCTAAATTTTGAGAGGAACATCTTGTTTTTGATTTCTTAAAATCTGTATTTATTTATTTTTCAAATGAAAAGAGTATGAGTTTAAATAAGGAAAATGCAAGGAATGAGGATAGTCACATGTTGACTTCTCACATTCCTTTGGCTCCTAATTTTTTATATCTAATTTGTGTCCATAAATAGCCCATTAACATGTAATTAAAGTCTAAACATAACATAAAAATGGTACATAATAAAGGTAAATAAGAAAGTAAAAGACTTAATTAAAAGTCTTGTAGTAAATCTTCAATTATTCATTTTTTTTCAAGTTTGGATTTGCAAACGGGATTCTACATTGTGGCCAACCTAGGCTTCTTCCAACAGTACAACAAATCAAAGCATACAAAAACTTCTAGTAAACAATTCAAGTAAACATACATTAAATTACATAGTACTTAGCATACACTCGCTAAAAAATCCAAACCAAATTGAAGTGTCGTTGTTACAAACTTACAAACAAATTCACATATACATATCAGATACAAGGCCAAAATTCTAACAAAAAATTTACATTATTTTCAAAACAACACTCAGACTCTATTGGCCATTGCAGTTGTCTTGTCCCAGTTCCTACGTCCCTCTTTCAGAACCTACACAGGGCAAATCTACCGTGCTAAGCATATAGCTTAGTGAGTAATAACTAAACTATAAGTCAACAATAGATACAAAAATTCAGAAAAAAAAACAAGGTTTTATAAATAACAGAATTGTTCAACACAAGAGGGTATAAACCCTTCAGAAATAGAATACAATTTAGCTTATGCTAAAATTATAAACTAGAGACATGGAGCTACAAGTTATCTGAAGGAATCGGATGTCAATTTAGCCATTAAGATTTTCAATTTCTGAAGCGAAGTTGATGATAGTTTTCAGTCTCGGATTAGTATGAGCCGAAAGTGTTTTGGCCATAACTTTTAAATTACTGAACCAAATTAAA
>JANZLX010165995.1:0-13938 GCA_025531955.1 Erythroxylum orinocense
TTCATCATAAATTTCATAGTACCCTTAAACATACGAGTTTACTAAAAAATCTCATAATCATCAAAAACCAAAATCAACTATTCACTTCTCATCAACTTACTACATTCACTACCTTAATCTTTTATATCATTTCAAATTCAAGAATTTTCCTTTTTCTTTGCACATAAATAAATCACCACCGATTCCTCATTTAATTTCATAAGAGAAAAAAAAAATTCTAACTTCCAAGAAAAGTTCGGGATCCAACAAATCCCTCCCCTCTCTTATTTGCGATTGACAAATGCATAAAGATTTCCTATATGATATAATATGATTTATATGCAATTTGATACATAATTGTTCCTCTGCCGAGCCATATTGCAACTACTAAATCAAAAGAGAGAAGAAAAAGGAGAGGTATGCATGATGATTAAGTTTCCTACTCTACTAGCCAATCAACACATGTCATTCACCTATCTTTAAGGATAAAGTTGAAAGGACGACTTCTTTTTTATTCACAATCTATTGTAACTCTTTAAAATGGAGTCAACTACATTATTTAAGACAAGTCTTTTATGATAAGGACAATTATACCATAACTATAGCCATCAATTTGAAACTCAATTCTTCCACTCTTCGATAACTAGTGTAGAAGACAATATAATTTTATATCAATTATGGCCATTAATTTGCAATTTTTTTATTCATTGCAAATATAATTGTATGCATAATTGTTCCTCTACATTCAATGACCATGCATCAAGACCTTTACATAGACCATCAAAAAAGAATTTGCTAACGTAAAATGACCAAGATTTAATGTTAAGTCTAAACTAAAATGCATGATGTTGGTAAGTGGTAGAGCACAAGAGATGAGATATCACCAGACATAGATGTAAGGTGAGTAAAGAAGGAAGGTTAGGTAAAGAAGCAAATTCATATAAGCAATGTGTGACAGAAGCAAGGCGATAGAAAGAACCAACAGAGAGAATATTGTGACGCAAAAACAATGCAAAAATTGAAGTAGAGCAGCAAGGCAGAGAAGTAGAGCCACAACACCCATAAAAAAACAGAAAAAGGAGAAAAAAGGTGAAAGAGAAGCAGAGAATAAGTGGAGAAAGGTATCTAAGGCATAACACATAAAAAGAAGAAAAATTGTGAAACAAAAGTAGGGAAGACAGGTAGATAATAAAAGTGATGAATTGGGGATTTTGGAAAATTAAGGGAATTTAGTTAAAAGTATTATTTTAGTTAGTTAATTAACCTTGTGATTAATACAAATTAAGCCAGAATGTATTAGACCGCAGGACAGATAAAATCTACATGGCAATGATCCTATAAAAAATTAAAGAAACTCTATGTAAGAAATATTTAACAAAGGGGTTAACTTTAAAAAAAATACAAAGGGGGTTAACTTTCTATTAACTAAATGGTCTTTTTGAATGTTTATCAAACATTAGGGTTGTTTTCGAATAATCAAAATTTGGTCAAAATATTTGGGTCCTTTTTAACCCTATTTCCTTGTTTGAAATCTCACTAATCACGTCACTCTCTTTTTTTTTTTTTTGAGAAATAAATAAATAATATTATATCACTAGCAAAGCTATTACAAGGGTAGTAAATTAGTAAGAGTACCCATCGTCCACTAGCTTATGGATAGGATGACAGTTCAAATACAAAAATTTAGACAAACCAACACAATATTGGTAAAAGAAACACTAATTCTACCCCTTCATATGTGCCATTGCATCTTCATTTTAGCCATGAGTGTGTGACCAACGTTTTTGGCTTACAGATCTAATCTAGTTTACTATCTTTTCAGCGACCTGATATTTCTTTACCACCATGTGCTTATATATGCGACTGTTTCTCTCCTTTCATATCTTATAGATGGTAATAACATAAAAACTTTATGCAGCAAGACAGGTCTTGCATCCATGGAAGAGTAAGTAATGAAGCGGTTCAGAGTAAGCCCCCATTTGTATGTCGGATTAGTTATCTCCAATATATGTTGAAGTCTGCTCCATACGGATTTGGAAAAAACACATTCAAAAAACAAATGATTTTGATCCTCATCAGCGTTAAGACATAATAAACACATTTTGTCCATCAATTGGAACCATCTACACTTAGTCCTTAAACGATTATTGATAGCTAACCATGCAAAAATCGGTACTTTAGGATTTAAAGATTTAGACCAGATGAGTTTATACCACGGTACCTCCATTTTAAGATCTCTAAAACGTTGATGACAGGTTTGGTTCATGAATATACCTTGGGAATTTAAGCTCCAACAAATATTGTCCTCTAAATCTGTATCTCCCAGTAGTGGAAGAGACTCACACAACCTATCAAAACCTCTAAAGTTCCTATACCATAAAACATCTTGAATAAGGAAAGACACTCTTGCCTCAATTAGTATACAAGTCCTCAACTGCGCAAAAGTCGGATTACTTATTAAGGGGCTACCTTTAAGCCAATTATTAAACCAAAAAAAGGTATTGGCTCCTTTATTAACTCTATGCTTAATATATGGGTATAGTGCATGTCTAAGCTTCAACAGATAGTTAAAAATGGTAGAGGAATGGGAGGATCATTCTCTCCTTGAGATTGGTTTCATGAATCCATTTAGACCACATCTTTTCTTTATTTGAAGATAGTCACCAAATATGCTTGCTCAATAAGACTTTCTGTATAGATTTCGAAGAAAGTGATGTCGGTCTATTTAACTTTAGCAAGCTTACCGGTTTCTTCTTTACTCGACCAAAGAAACGTCTTTAACAATCGATCCACTTCCTTCATAAGCTTCTGACGTACTGGAAGATGGGCAATCCAATGGAAGTGAAGATGACTCAAAATAAAGATAATTAGAGTGATTCTACCAGCATGATAATTAGAGTGATTCTACCAGCATACAAAAGATGCCTATTTTGCCACGAACTCACTTTATTTTTGACTTTTTCTAAGATAGGGATACATTCAAACATCTTTAGCCTTTGACTAGTAATAAGCACCCTAAGGTACCTTAAGGAAGGAGGATGGAGGCTTAGTTCTGTAGCCTCATTAGGATATCAATTGATGCTTTATCGACAACACAAAATAGCAGTAGGTCATCCATAAAAATAAGGTGGGACAATTTGAGATCAAAGCATTGATAGTGATAGATAAAGTTCTCATTAGTTGCGGTAAGAGAGTTTAAGAGTCTGGACAAACCTTCCATGGCAATGGTGAAGAGATAGGGGAAAGTGGGTCACCTTATCGAATTCCTGTTCGTTTTTTAGTAGTTCAGAAGGAATCTTGTTGACCAATATACCTATTAAGGATGTTTGGATACACTTCATAATCCACCCAATAAATGTGACAAATAAATCCAAAGCTTCCAGATAGGTACGTAAGAATTCCCAGTCTAGTGTATCATAGGCTTTTAGAAGTCGATTTTCATTATATAGCCCTTTATCCTCTTCCCTAAAACATAATCCTTCAATAATTCCTTGAGCAGTAGGATTTTATCTCCTATATATCTTCCCAGTATGAAGGCCCCTTGAGAAGCTCCTATCTTCCCTTTGATTGCCACCTTTAATCTATCAACCACTATTTTAGCAATCACTTTATAGAACATATTACAGCAGGAGATGGGTTGAAAATTAGTTAGCATTTGAGGATGTTTCTTCTTCGGGACTAACCAAATGAAGGTATGATTGGCTTCTCGAAGCATTTTTGTAGTTGCAAAGAATTCTAGAGCTCCCTCCATAAATAGCGGACTAGTGATTTCCTACGTGGACTGGAAGAAACATGCTGAGAATTTATCTGGCCCAGGTGCTTTCGAAGCATCCCTAACACTACCTTCCTAACATCGTGAGTTGTAAAGGGAAAGATGAGGTGTCTTTAAGGTTTTGCTCCATCATGTTTGTTAACACTCGTCTCATACTCTCTGTATGCTTATCGGTCTGATCTAATCCCATTAGTTGGGTAAAGAAATGTTAAGCCATGATAAGCAACTAACCCTCTTCAGTATGCATTACTCTACAGCTATCTTGCAAACACATTATTCTATTGACATTTCGTCTAGCTGTGACTGTGAGCGTGAAATAGAAGTATTTTTTGTCAGTCACCATGTCTTAGACAATTCAATCTTTCTTTTTGTTTAAGGATCGAATTGTGTAACTGCAACGTATCCTAGAACTCCTCGAGTGTGTTCATTTCAGTAACCTGTAGATCCGTGTCATAAGGGTTGTTGTAGTAATTGGCCTGTGCATTTTGTAGTCTAACTCTAAGGGAATCAAGATCTTGGCTTTTGCTTCTTGTAAATGTCTGGAGAGTAGCTTTGAATTTCTTAAGCTTCTAAGCTAATTGGAATGTTTTATATGTAACATCTCATTACCCACGTTAAGGCTAAAATAGTAAATAAGAAAAATTATTGAGATATTAGACAGTACATTCATGTTCATGCATAATATAGCATACACACGCACACGTGAATAGTAAATTTTGCACATGAAAATGACCGTACATGCATTCATTGACATTTTTCATATATAATTGATTTTTATATATGTGATTTTTTTAGAATTGTGGTTTTTATGTGTTGAAAGTTGATAGGGAGAATATATTTGTTGATTTAGAAGTTTTGGAATTTTCAGGAAAATTTTTGGGTATTTCTGGACTAAAAAAATTGTCAAGTGGAAAAAAAATTATTAAATAGTAGTAAAATTAACTGTCAAATGGTAGTGAAAATTTTGATAAATGACTTTATGAGTTATTGACAAGTGTCATTGAAAAGTGGGAGACAATCGAACTAGAAATTGGAAACAAATAGACTAGTTATTAATCAGGGTCCAATTAGGACCACAGGGAAGTGACAAGTGTCACTACCACTCACCACTCCCCTCTCTCACGTTGTCACTCTTTGCAAGACACTCTAATGTCTTTCATTTTTACTTTTTTTATTCATCTTCTTCATGGCTCTCTCTTAACTCACCCAAACCTTCATCAAGTTACACCTTGCTTCCATCTTTCACTTGCTACTCTCACCATGTCATCTTCTTCATTGCCCTAAAAAAACCTAAACCTCCCAACCTTTAAGATGATGATCGTGAGTTATTTGTAAAATTAGGAATTTTGATATTGTTGAAGTGCTTGAAGAATTTGAGGATAAATAAGTAACTTAGTAATCATCATAGGTATTATTAAATGAAACTAGAATGATGAGTAATGTGAGATTGACGACTTGATATGTAATGTTTATGTGTGTGTCGTGGATGATGAAAAGCCTATGTAAATGTCTTGCTTTTGTATATGCTTGATGAGTAATAATTCACATATTGTTATAGAGATGTTTTTGAGGTAGAATGATCATCATAATGGTGTTAGTATGAGTGCAGAAAATTGGTTATGAATGGGTATATGTATGTGTTCTGTTTTTGGTGAATGATCAAATATAGATCATGCTTTGTTTGTGAATGATATAATAAGTTGAATTGAAGTAGAGAATGATGAGGAAGTGAAATAGAAGAGATGATTTAGGTACAAGATGGGTTGGAGGTAAAATATTGAAAGTTATAAAATCTGGAAAATGTTATTAGTAAAACTTCCACTGATTATGCTTCTATGTTTTAGCCATAACTCGTTCAGTAGCTATTCAAATGAGATGATTATTGATTTGGATTAAACTACAAACATGTGGCTACATTTTTCATAAGAAATCAAATTGAAATTCTATCTTTAAGAGTCTCTAAATTTGACATGAAGATGAGAACTAAGTGCAACAAATTGGTGGATGAATATATATGTTTGTGTTTTATTTTGGATGTTTATGCTCAAGCATGGAATTTTGATTTATGTATAGAGGATGTTAAGCTAAACTTGAGGTATGCATGAAGTGGTTATTAACTTCAAATGTTGAAATTTTGAATATGAATTTCTTTGGTACTTAGGAAAGAGATATGTTATGGAAAAGAGATAAGAATGTATGAATGATAAGAATTAGTTGTATGTGATGAATCAAATGAGTTGAGATTTGAGAGTTTAATGAAATAAACTTGGTAGTTGAATTGTTATGAAGTGATATTGCATTAGAAGAGTTGAATTTGGGAAGATTATGAGTGAAAGTGATGTTAGAATGGATTAGGAACTATTAGAAATACTTTGAAGGAGTTTACGTTTCACCTATGTCTGTTAGACAAATTTTAGGTTCGCTAAACGGACCTTTTAGGGTCTGAAAATGTCCCCAGCTCAGTCCATGTCCATTAAACAAACATTAGGTCCATTAAACAGACCTTCACGGGTCTCGAAAACACTCCAGACCCCGTCTATGTACGTTAGGGGGAGATGTATGTCTGCTAAACGGACATACATAGGACACTTGCGGAAATTGGAGATTGTGACCTTCTAGATGGCAAAATCCCTCTTCGATGTCTCCATAAAAGTTATGGATCTCAAAGTCCTCTTCTAAACCATCCTATAATGGCATTAATCCTACTTTTACAGAAAAATTTATGCCTTTTGTCCTAAGAGATGTTTGTTTTAGATTATTGATTTATCAATGTTTGTACCATGGGATATTTAGGCTTGATTGAGAGCTTGAATAAGCTTAATTGATATTTGATTGAGGTAGTAACATAAGAAGAGTGTATTAGGTGTTAAGGAATGATTCAAAGAGCTTATGAGACGAGCATTGAGGAAATGTACCTAGGAATGTCATTGAACATGCATTGTACCTATTTCATAGCCATATATGTGCATTAATAGACACTTATACAATTGTGTAAAATTGTGATATATGTATGTGTTGCATGTTATAGAGGAGCATATAGAGCGCCATCATCCAGACATTGCTGGGACTTTAAGGCAATAGCTTCAAGAGCAATCTGTGAGTAACCTAGACGGTCTAACTCAACTAATTGTTTGTTTTAGAATATGTTTATAAATAATGATATGAATATGATTTTGATTGTGTTGATTCCGGACAATGAAGGTCTAATGACTTTAATGTATGAATGAGATATTGAAGTGTTCCTTGTATGTGAATGTGATGAAATAAATGTTGCTCAACAATTCTGTTGAATGTCGGACTAAGATCCAATGATAAATGTGATTTGAATGCGAATGTGCAATCATGTGAATTTACTGAGAATATAAGAATGTGAGCATCCATTATATGAATGTATGAAAGATAAAAGCAGTTATGACCGGAATTGCCAGTGTAAAGAGCTTAAAACTCAGTTGTGATCAGAGTCTCAAGCTCAGTTGTGAATGTACCTGGTATCCACTAAAGGATATGGGACATTATATGATTCAGCTCGGTATCCATTAAGGGATATAGGTTAGAAAAAACAAGGCATTTGGTCACAACAATAATAATAAGTGAAAATGAGTTTCACGAGCATTGTATATACATTTTAATATGTATGTTTAACTGATTAAATTGTATGGTTGCCTTGTATTAAATGAGAATGTGAAATGTGATACTTTTTTCTTATGCAAAGATGTGAATTTTATGTTACAAGTATTGATGTGATGTATGAATTGAGTGAACCATCGATAATGGTTACCTTATTGAGTTCACAGAACTTACCAAAATTGCATGTTGACTTTTTCAGAACTGAGAGAGGACATTAGCGACTGAGGGACATTACGAGAAGTATATTCTTGTACTTTTGTGAAGATGATATGGCTCAAAGATCGATCAGTTGTGACTGAAGGGTTTAGTTAGACATTTTGTATAATTCCTTTTTCATGTAGTGAATTTTTGTATTAGGTTTGGATCATGTACATATTATGGATGTTTGAAAGCTACAATGTATATACGATTGGATTTATGAAACGAAATGAGGAAAGTTGGATTTCAAATTATTGTGTTTTTTCTAAAGATGCCTTATAAGAGAATAAAGAATGATAAAGCCATGTTAAATAAGTGTTGTGACTGCTGTGGCATGCCATTATCATAGGATATATACTGGAATGTCCGCAGGGTATTCGAGTACGTACCCTAGGATAGTGGGGTGCTACATTATATTTATGGATCTCAGGTATCCAATAGTAATGGATTAGTTCCAAGAACCCATCTAGTTGGGTTAATCCATTGAAGAATCAAAATGATGATCCCGCCCTGTTTTCCACCACCAAACTATATATATGCATATAGGCATGATCAGACATTAAATTTTCCCCAAAATGAACAATAGCTTATGGAAAATTCTGTATCTATACAGGATTTACAAGACATCTATCTTGCTTCTTATGAGTAAGCATACTACCTTGCTGTTTATTTGACTAAGTGAACACTCTCCCTTTTGAATAAAGATCAAACAAATCTACACCACTAAGGAAGTTGTTGAGCTCCTTAGTATCAACCATGGTAATCTGCTTTTGGCCTTTCGCTTCTTTAGAACTTAATATGCAGTTAAGTCCCCCACTACCATCCATGGATTAGTTATGAGAGTATGTAATCAGTTCAACTGGTGCCATAATTTACTCCTTTGGAAGGCAAAATTGGCAGCATAAATTAGAGTTAAAGTAAACCTTGGGGTAAGGCCACCATATTGGCAATACATGTGTAGGTGTTGTTCACTTTCTTCAACAATTTGAACATTCATCCTGTCCTTGTTATAGAACACTATGATTCTCCCATTATAATAGGAATCATGATTGGATATAATCTGCCATTGAGGTCCTAAAAAATTTTGGTTTTGGAGTAATACAAGGTTTCTGATTTTTGTTCCAAGCAAACCCACCAGCACTGGTTGCTTCTCTTTAATCAAATCCCTAACACAAATCTTTTTAGGGGGTTATTAAGCCCCCTAGTATTCCATACTAAAATAGACATTTGGGGGACATAACCCCTTTATACTTGCTCTTCCCTTTTGTCCTAGCAATGCATCTCCTAGTAGTCTCTGTTTGTTTATTTGAGGTCTCCAACTCGTCCTGACTCATCATAGTTTCATCAGTTATTAGAGTAAAATACTTCTGGGTAATCGATTCAGCCTTTGTGTCAGCTGCCTTCTATTAGTCTTCCAATTAAGTAGAGATTTTCACATCCTTCTGAGTAGTTTGTGTAGGAGGTACCATTCCACTAGACCCTATTGGTTCATTATAAGATTTGCCATCGATATTGCTTGCTTCAACCACTGGTTCCATCCTCTGTACCAAGTTTTGTTCCTCAATAAAACTAGGCACTATCATAGTCTCATCCTAATAGATCCCATTTGAACCACTATCCACAGTTCTTTCTTTCCCCGAGATAGTTCCTATGAGTTCATCATACCAATCAGTTTAGAATGTTTTCCTCTTCGCTTGCCACTTCTTTTTTGAATTTGGTTTCCTAGGGCAAGATAGAGGGATTATCTTATTCACCGTTTCACCATACTCCTTAAGACACATCACCGAGATCCTATCAGGTAGCGCAGAAGACCTCTGGACCTCAATGCACAATTTGGCGTAACCAATCCTTTCCATTGTAGTCGTTTGATTATCAATAGTCAGTGGTTTCCCTAGAAAACTTGCAAGGTAGCTTAAACCTTCAATAGTCAGTGGTTATTCTATAATTAGGCCTATTGAAATATTCAATTCGATTTATCAATATGCCCAAATTAGCCCCTGTTAAATCATTTAAATTTGATATTTCTATTAAATTTTTCCTTAAATATTTAATAGTTTTTAATTATGACTTCTAATTGAATCACCATATTTTTTCACTAATTTACTATCATCATTGTAGTTAATCAATCTTACACTTTTTAAGAGAATCCCATAGTTGAAAATAGTTAATTAGAAGTTGATTAGTAGTCTTTTCTCTAGGAGTATTAAGACTTTCTGTGAAACTTTGTAATCTCTTCTCATAAAAACTATGATGTTTTTATTAATTCAAAATTTAGAATATTCCCTCCTCTTCTAATGTGAAACCTGCCAATTTATTACCGTTGACACCACTTTCCATCCTAGTTTTGTCTCAATTCATCATATTAATGGAAGTTTTACTCTCATATCATTCATAATGCACCAAGTCAAGATGAGTCTAAGAGCAACCCTAATTCAAGGTTTAAAAAAATAACTAACTAAACATTAATTAGTAATCTTTTTCATAAATTTATTAGTTGAAATGAGATTATGATACTCACTTTTAATATGAGACTTCATTTTAAATAAATCTTCAAAGTGTTGAGTTGCTTGAAACCAATAAAGATCACACATACAAAAAATTTCCAAAGCCTCACATAACATAAAAAGAATAACATTGCATTAAGGACTTGATTAAGAAAATTATTCATCATTTCTTTTGCAAAATGGAAAGTTTTGTGTAAATAGATTTGCTCTTTTTTACAATGTCAAGCTTCTTAAGTTAGCAAACTACGGTTTAACTTTTAAGTTTTGGTGGCAAGACAGTCTGTAAGAATGGCAATAGGTAGGGTTTGGTTTGGATATTACTCTACCTATATCCATATTCATTTTTTATGACTCAACCCATATCTATATCCATATCTATCGGTTTTTACGATTTACTACCCATATCTAAATCTATTGGATTGTTCAAATTTTTAGATATCCATCGGGTTATATAGCACATAAAAATTAACTTCTAAACATAAAATATAAAGAGCAAATTTATGCGAATGCTCTAAATCAAAATTAATTTAATAATAAGTCAAGATTTTGATTTGCATGTTTTAAAAAATCATAAAATTAGAATAATAAAAATCATAATGTCTAGTGCAAAGACAATATATATTTTTCGCAATCAAGAACTGAAACAAAGACTAAAATATCCAAAGTTTTAAATTGTCTTTGCGTAAATTCCACAACATTCAAAACTCTATCTCCATATTATTTGCATTATTATCATCTTATAAGAAAATAAAATATGATGAAAAAGATAAGGATTGAGGAATAAAATAGATGTTTTAAAGTTATTTCTTTTCAGAAAATATTAATATTTTATTATATTTAACCATAAATATTCAAGAAAAAAAAAGAAAAATAAAGTTAATAAAAAACGGGTAGGGTATGGGTATCAATCGGTTTGGGTTATCTCTAGACCCATATCCAAATCCATATTCATATCCATTTTTTAGCATCCATTTAAAATCTATTTTTTAGCCTCCATATCTATTTTTTTGGATCGGGTAGTGTGGATATTAATCAGGTTGAAAACCCACTGCCATGGTTTTGAAACCCGGACCGGATTAGCCAATTCGACTAGTGGCCGATAGGTTATCCGGTCCCGGTGACCCCTAAAAATCAGTCCCCAATTGAACCACTGCGAACTTTTGAGAACCCGTCAATTGATCGGTTAAATCAGGATTTGTCGAACCGGTTGGCTACTGTTTCAATGAATTTTTTTATTTTGCTTTTTTTCTTTCTAAAACGCTGATGCATTTTTTGATTCTTTCAAAAGTTTTCTCCAGAAATCTAACAGAAGTATAGAAATTTATATTATTTGGTATATTTTTCTATTTTTAAATATTACTAATATTAAATATAATTAAATATAATTATTGCTTAATTATGACGTAACGGTCAAATCGGTCAAACTGGTGACCAATAAAGCCTCCGATTCAACGTCCGGTCCGAATTTCAAAACCTTCCCCACTGCCATCCCTAACAACCTGTAAACTCTCCGGACCAAATATACTTGTACATATTCAAAACCTTCTCCACTGCCATTCCCAACATCCTGTAAACTCTCCACGCCAAATATACTTGTACATATGTGCATCTGTAAACCAATGGCCTGCCATATCATGCAACATAGAGAACTAGCTTTTCGTTGACCTTATTCTTTGCAAACGTCAAGATTTTGGTAGTGCTATTGAGTCACCGGTATGGTTGCAGGTGGAAGCCCAAATATGGTATAGGTAAATCAGTAGTAGTGTTATGGGACTTATACTCAAGAGATGAATTTGATCCTAAAAGAAATAATTATCTGCACGCAGAAGGTGTTTCACATAAATAGGGAGGCTAATGTTGAAAATTCACTGAGTAGAAGAGAAATAAAGTTATGTAAAGGAGAACCAAATATATTAAGAACATAGAGGTTGGACATGAAATCACCATCCACTTGAATACTTCGGTGTCACTTTCAAGACATTGTAGGTCTGCAATTCTTCAATCTGCATTTACACGAACATCCAAAGATTCAGTTAACTTTTGGTTAAGCATATAAATAAATAAATATATATATACATATAATAATAATATTATTATTATCTACTGACTTATCATATACTTTAACATCAATATTAAAGCGATGGGGTCTAAAACTGACCACATCTCTGTTCCAATGAGAAGTGGTTTTGTTTAACTGGTTTTCATTCAGTTATATAGACACTGAACTTTCAAAAAATGTCACCATCTTGGGAAAATAGATTTAGTATTGGTCAACTTCAAATGAGAGAAGGAAACAATGTCTTACAGGATTAAGTCTTCAGTAGTGTTTTTCTTTTAGGCTTTCGCTTCTTAGGCTTCAAGCTCGAATGTGGTCTGCTACTGCCATGAATGAAAGAATTAGCACCTCTAATCAACATCTCTATTCAACATTACACTTGTTACAATCTTATATAGACCAACCTAAGTTATTTCAATGATCAAACAGTAGTAATAAAGTTGTGAATCAGTACTCTCAACAAATATTTTCATCATGCATACCTACTACTACTTGGGGTTGCTTCCTCTGATTGATCTCCGATACTAAGTGAGGCAAATCGGTGTGAGAAATGCTGCAAGCCATCAACCGCAGAACAGATTTTCTCTGGAATGTCACTTGAATCTATGGGCCATCTCATTGGAAGAACAAGATCTCTGAAGTTCAAAACCATGATCTCTGAAGTTCAAGACTGAAAGAATGTAGCAAAGGTATACATATATATACGTGTGTGTGTGTGGCAAATGAAATGCATACCCCTCAACTAACTTATGCTTGCAGCGATTCATATTTTCCACCGTATACTTCTGAAATATGGAATCAAGAAGCTTAGATAGCTTTCGTGTCCGCCGAAGTGGTAGAATATCCCAAACCTTGAGAACCTGAACATAGTTCGAGTTCTCTTTGATAGTGTCCACACTCCAAATTAGATAAAGAGAGTTATTGACTTTGTAGTATTCCAATAATTCAGAAGTTGCCTCAAGCCCCGTGATGCTCCCATCGCTGCAAGGTTGGCGCCACCCAGTTGAAAGCTTGCCCAGCAAAGTAATTACTTCTTTTCGGATGTCAGCACGTGCAATTCCAATAAGAGATTTCCGAAAATCGTCGCTAAAGCAAACCTGATAACGGAAGGTAAGATGATAATTACTGAAACTTGACCAAGTACAAGTTGCACTCAACTTTTAGCACTAGTGCACATGTGTCCTAGTTTTCTATCCGGAGGAGCTTAACATAAAATGTTCATGAATATAAAAAATGACAGCAAGATGTAATAAATGGAACATAATAAGTAATATCTGCATACCTTCCATACAGATTTCCCGACCTGTAGATATTTCATATTCAACAAATCATCAAGTTCTGCAGCCGTTACATCTGTAATAGCCTTAGCTAAACTTTTGTCCTCATCTGCATTGTAAAAACAAGCTCGATTCTTGGCATCAATTACTAATTTCTTCCAAATAGAGTCACTTTTGATAAGCGTTGCTCCATTCCCCAATATCCAAAGACAATACCTGCACAACATCAATAAAACAAAACACATATAAATACAAAGGACTTTATGTCACACCGCAATCAGTCAGCCAAGTCGTGTTACTTGGAAGGAATACCTTGCACGGGTCAACGAGACATTTACCCTTTGAAGATTAGCAAGAAAACCAACATATCCTCCCGCATTACATCTGACAGTGGACATAATTATCACATCTTCCTCACCACCTTGAAAACCATCAACTGAGCGAACAGTTACAGAGAAGTTCCCTTTTGCAATGTTTAGCTTATCAATTTTCTCTTCGATTGCATGAACTTGAGCCTTGTATGGT
>JANZLX010166067.1:0-13930 GCA_025531955.1 Erythroxylum orinocense
TGTAAAGAGACCTGAAGAGGCTCAGCGAAAAGAATACTTGTAAAAGTTCGAGAATTAGTGAAATCTCATAAGGTTATCTGAGGACTGGACGTAGCCCACGGTTTGGGGTGAACCAATATAAAAACTGTTGTGTCAAGATCTCTTAACTTTCTATATTTCATTACTGTGAATTTTGATAATTCTAATAAGCAAGGTTCTTAGAAAAACGTTTACGAAAGAGAGTTAAAGTATTTCGTAACTGAACAAGTTTTTTTTAAAACAAGAAGTTTTCTGAAAAAAGGGTTAACGAAAAATTAACACAATTCAACCCCCCTTATTGTGTGTTGGTATATCATTATATTAATGTGTGATTCACTTCACAGAGTATTGAATCATCTTTATTGAGAGCACTAAACAAGTCAGTTTCAAATTTTTTCAATAAAATTCTAGAATATAATGTATTTTAGAATTTTAAGAAGGTTTCTTTCTTATACATAATCTTGAAAAGTTACCGTTCGTAACTTACCATTACTATTTACTTGAAAACTTATGACTTTTTATCTTTATGAATCGTCTAGGTCATGACGTGTCAAACGAATGGTCATTCAGCATTACCATATTCAAGTTTTGTCTGATTTCCTTGAATCTATCTTCATCTAGAGGTTTAGTTAAGATATCTGCCCACTGTTGATTCGTCTCAACGAATTGTAGATTGATGATTCCTCTCTGTATATAGTCTCGTATAAAATGATGTATAACTTCAATATGCTTTGCCCTTGAGTCTTGTATTGGATTCTTCGATAGATTGATAGCACTTGTGTTGTCCCAGAAGATTGGAATCTAATCTTCTTATATAGAATAATCCTCTAACTGATACTTAATCCATAATGTCTGTGAGCAACAGCTTGCAGCTGACATGTATTCAACTTCTACAGTAGATAGAGCAATTGAACTTTGTCTCTTGCTTGACCAAGAAATTAGATTATGACTAAGAAAATGACAACCTCCACTTGTACTCTTCCTATCAATCCTATCTCCAACATAATCAGTATCACAGTAATACCTTTCACATACATTAAGCAAAGATTGGTAGAACCTGCCAAGTATCTCAATATTCTTTTAACAACAATATAAAGAGATTCTTTAAGATCTGCTTGAAATCTTGCACACAAACAAACACTAAATAGTATATTAGGTCTGCTTGTAGTTAGGTAAAGTAAAAAACCAATAATTCCTCTGAAAAGGGTTTGATCAATCTTCTTACCAGCTTCGTCCTTAATTATAAGGATTGAAGGATGCATAGGAGTCGACATAGGTTTGACCCTCTCCATTTTATATTTGACTAACAATTCTTTGATATATTTTTGTTGATGAATAAAAATCTTTTCTTCGGTTTGTTTAATTTGTAAACCAAGAAAGAATTTCAATTCACCCATCATACTTATTTCAAATTCACTTTTCATAAGATTTTCAAAACTAGAACATAACTTCTTAGAAGTTGCACCAAAAAATAATATCATCTACATATATTTGTACGACTATAAAATCACTTTTAATATGCTTTCTAAACAAAGTCTTATCTACTTGTCCTCTAATAAAGTCATTTCTAATAAAAAACGAACTCAGACAATCATACCAAGTTTGAGGTGCTTGTTTTAATCCATACAAAGCTTTAGGAAATCTATAGACATAGTCTGGTTTATCAGTATCTTCAAAACCAAGGGGTTGCTTTACATAAACTTCTTCATCTATAAAACCATTCAAAAAGGCACTTTTCACTTCCATTTGAAACAATTTTATATCATGACAAACAACATATGCAAGAAAAATCCTAATAACTTCTAGTCTAGCTACAGGAGCATAGGTTTCATTATAGTCTATTCCTTCTTGTTGATTATAACCTTGATCTACTAATTTAGCTTTGTTACGATTTACTCTTCCTGATTCATCTAGTTTATTTTTGAAAACCCATCTGGTTCCTATGATAGACTTATTGGATGGTCTAGGAACAAAAGACCAAAGTTTGTTTCTTATAAATTGATTTAAATCCTCTTGCATGGCCAAAATCCAAGCTTTATCTTGAAGAGCTTCATCAAATTTCTTAGGTTCTAATTGAGAAACAAAAGCTATATTTGCCTCTCTTCTAAATTTAGACCTAATTCTCACTCCTTCTGATGTTTCTCCTACGATCAGATTTTTTAGGTGAGAAGATTTGTAGTTACAGTCTTTTCTCAGACTAAGGTTTTCTGAAATAGCTTCTACCTTATCAAGTGGATTGTCTGGTGGTAATATGTCTAAGTTATTGACTAAAGGAGCAGATAGAGTTTTATCATCAAAATCGTCTCTTTTATCTAGATAAGAATCATCATCAAATTTAACATGCATGGATTTTTAACAGATTTTGAAACAAGATTATAAACTAAGCTTTAGAAGTAATTGAATATGCTAGAAAAATTCCTGAATTGATCTTAGAATCAAATTTATCCAAATTTTCTTTTGTATTCAATATAATGCATTTGCAACCAAAAGGATGAAAGTAAGAAATATTTGGCTTTCTTCCTTTCCATAACTCATATGGAGTTTTATTTAAAATAGGTCGCAAAATACTCTATTTTGAATATAACAAGTTGTATTTACAGCTTCTGCCTGGAAATACTTAGGAATACTCTATTTTGAATATAATAAATTGTATTTACAGCTTCTGCCTAGAAATACTTAGGAAGATTCATTTCACATAGCATAGTCCTTGCCATTTCCTGAATTGTCCTGTTCATTCTTTTTACAACTCCATTTTGTTAAGGAGTTCTAGGAGCAGAGAAATTATGGAAAATTCAATTCTCTTCATAAAGCATTCTGAATTTTTCATTTTCAAATTCTCTACCATGATCACTCCTAATTCCAGCAATAGAAATTTCTTTTTCATTTTGTAACTTTTCGATAAGAACTTAAAGCACTTAAGAGATTCATCTTTATGTAATAGAAACAATATCCAACAAAATCTAGTGAAGTCATCAATAATTATGAGACCATACTTCTTTTCATCAAGACTTAGTGATTTGGTTGGACCAAACAAATCTATATGTCACAGCTCTAGAGGTCTAGACGAAGTTACAACATTTTTAAAGGAAAAAGATGTTTTAACTTGTTTTCCTTTTTGACAACTTCCACAAAAGAAATCTTTGTTAAAACGTATCTTTTGTAATCCTCTTACCAAATCATATCTAACCAACTTGGAAATATGTTTAAAACTAATGTGACCTAGCTTTTTATGCCAAATCAGTTTGTCCTCATCTGTTGATAAAAGACATGAAATATTTTGACTTTTTAAATCGTTTAAGTTAATTTTATATAGATTATTTCATTTATTGGAATAAAGGAATATGGAACCATCCTTGTTTTTAAATACACAAGAATTTTGATTAAAGGATACTTCAAACCTAGAATCACATAACTGACTTACACTAATTAGATTATATTTTAAGCCTTCAACTAGCAGAACATTATCAATAGACGTAAAAGAATCTTTACCAATCCTGTTGATTCCAACTATTTTGTCCTGCTGGTTATCTCCAAAAGTTATTTAACCTCCTTGCTTATGATGGAGGTCTAAGAACATAGACCTTCCTCTCGTCATATGTCGCGAGCATCCACTGTCCAAGTACCATTGGTGCTGGTTGCTTTTTCTAAGAAAGGAGATCTGTAGTATATATTATATCCTTCTTAGGTACCCATATTTACTTAGGTCCTTTGAGGTTAGCCTTACAATTATTCATCAAGTATTAAGAATATTGTTTGTTTTTCTTTTTGTTAGAAACAAACCCCTTATTATGACGAACATTACTATTATTAAAACCTAAACCACTCTTATCATTTGGATGTCTATACTTCCCAATCATATCATTCATCTTTTTTATACTTTCAGTAAATGTTGATAAATCTACTGAAAGACTATTAATCCGTTATTTCAGTTGATTAATTTCCTCAGATCTATCTACAGTTATTTTGTTCATATCGTCTACTTGTTTCTTAAGGCAGATGTTTTCTTTTTCTAAAAGTTCTATGTTCTTTAAACTTTCAACAAATTTCTTTTCCAATATCCTATATTATTTTAATATAACGTGTCAATCTTCTAAAAATTATAAATAAGCATCCTGAAGATCATTAAAGTTAGAAATTACCTCATCATCACATTCCGTCTTAGCTACCAAACATATATTTGCTTCTTCTGATGTTTCTGAGTCAGACTCAGATTCAGATGAATCCAGATCTTCCCAAGTTGCCATCATGCTCTCTTTTTTTCTTTACTTTTCTTTTGTTTTCTTTTGAACAACGAGCATTCGAACTTGTAATGTCCTAGTTTATTCACTCATAGCGGACGATAGAACTTTTCTCATTCTTTGAATCGTGTTTGCCATTCTTTTTAAACGAAAAGTCTTTATTTCCCCTTGATTTCTTTTTCCACATCCTCCTAATCTTTCTTGAAATGAAGGATAGTTCATCGTCATCTTCACTTAAATCTTGATCAGATTCACTGGTATCATTATTCTTAATTTCTTCAATCTTTAATGCTTTTGAAGATGTGCTTTTATTGTTCTGATTCTTCTGACTAGCCTTTAATGCAATAGATTTATCTCTTCTAGGTTTATCTTCTGCATTAAGCTCCACTTCATGTATTTTTAGCGAACCAAGCAATTTGTCTAGCTTTAGCTTACTTAAATCCTTTGCCTCTTGTATTGTTGTTACTTTCGGTCTCCATCTTTTTGGAAGACTTCTGAGAATTTTTCTGATATAATATTGATTATCGTAGATTCTCCCTAGAGCTTTAAGTCTGTTAATAATTGTTTGGAATTGTCCAAATATCTTATCAATAGACTCATCGTCTTTCATCTTAAACAGCTCATACTGATGAACAAGAATGCTAATCTTGGACTCTTTCACCTGATTTGTGCCTTCACGTGCAATGGCTAATGTGTCCCACATTTCCTTTGCAGATTTGCATATATGAACCTTATCATATTCACTTCTGCTTAGGGCACATCTTAGAAAGAACTTGGCCTTTGAGTTTAACTGAAACTGAACTTTCTGATTGACCGTCCGTTGGTCACAAGAGATACTATTCCCTTTGTTGTCCGTTGGTGTATATGGACCATTCTCAATAATATCCCAAAGATCAATATGTATGGATTCTATAAAGAGTCGCATCCTATCCTTTCAATAATGATAATCTTCACCATTGAATGCAGGAGGTTTGTGACTGAGGCACCTTTAGCTTTAAAAACATGTAATTCAGCCATGGATCTTTGTCCTCACTTTATAAAGGTGTTTCTTGGAAACCAAGCTCTGATACCAACTGAAGTAAATCACTTGTTAATATAGAAATCATGTAAAGTATATAGAATACATAAGAAGCGGGGTAGAATTGTGTAAGAACTTAACAGATATTAATCTTTAAAAATTTCTTCGATTTCTTTGCAAAATTAGATGATCAAAAAAATAATTTTTAATTCGATGAGTAATGCAATCGCAAAAATTATTTTCTACTCTTTTAACAACAAGAAAATTAAAAGATAAGGGTTAAAGAATAGACGCCGCGATTTTATACTGGTTCACCCCTAACCTTGGGCTACATCCAGTCCTCAAAGTTTGTTTGAGATTTCACTATACTCTTCAACTTTACAATTATTCTTTCTACACTTGCAAGGCCTCTTCAGGTCTCTCTCACAAAGTATTCTTTATCTGCTTTCTTAACCTTTCCAGGCTCTGGCCTTTCTTTCTTTCGGAAAGATATTGTTTGAGCTTCATGTTACAATTGTATTCACCCTTTTTTTTTTTGTACTTGAGTACAGAGTTTCTCTGAGTATTGTACCATCAAGTTTTCTCTCTAGTAAAAAAATTGTAGTTTACAACTCAAACTGATATTTATAGCCTAAGTCTTCAAATGTCTTCTTAAGAAATTGCTTCTTGAATCTTCTAGAAACTGTTATTAGTTGAGTCCTGTAACTAATTCCAACTAACTAATTGCCTGACGTTTTAGAATCTTTTTATTTCCATCGTTTGCTACTATGCTTCTTCTGGTATCACACATTCTTATGGTGTTGTGCTTTCTTTTGGTTTGACCATGTATCTTCTGGTTTGTCTTTGTCTGTTGTCACACTTCGTCTGGTGTTACGTGTATCTTCTAGCGATGACGTGTAGCTTCTAGCATTGATGTGTAGCTTCTAGCATTGACTTCGTGTCACTTACATTTTTCTGCATACTTAACAAACTTATCAAAACAACGCAAACACTTCTAAGATCATTATTGTTTGATTTTCATCAAAATTAATAGAAGTTAAGTCTTCTTGACTTAATAGCTTCCATATTATTTTCATGATGAGGATTTTGTTTATAATATGTATCCTTATAAGCTCCTTGCTTGGGAATACAAATGACAACCCATTTAACCTTAAAGTTTCTCTCTTTTGTAGCATCACTTAACTACAAAAATTTATTTATAATGTTTCTAATTGTTTAAACTAAGTTATTGGGTAGCATGATGTAAGAGCTTTAATAATTATACATGTCACTGAGGACTAAGTTAATAAGTTTTAATCTCCTAACATAAGAATAAAAAACTTTTTTTTCAATTGCCTATAAGTAATCTCTAGATTTTTATTTCTTTGATGTTATTGGTATACTCAAGCACTTGAATAAGATTTATTGTAATTAACAACCTATAATCCTTGATAGTTACTCAGCTAGATTTGTAACACTTATAGAAATATAGAATGTGTTCCTAAAGTAGTTTATGCTCAATCATAGGATCTATTTAAATGTATATAAAGAACTAGCTTAGATTTGTATTAAACCTTCATTAGCCCCACTCAGCAGCAAAAAATCATCAACAAAAGTAAGGCTATATAACATAATCTCCTTGCTTTTTCTATGATATTTGAATCCACTACTCTACTTAATGTTGTAAGAAATTAATCTAATTAAAACTTTAATACATATGTTGAAGAGTTAATGGGATAAGGTATCCCTTTACCTCAAGAATTTGGCACCATTAAATATGTCTACTTATTCTCCATTTACAATAACATCAAAAGAGGTGGTATGGCGCATTATTATTTTTCATTATATGGAAATATTTACAATTCCAAATAGTTCAAGATAGGATAAAAATCAATTTTTAATGCATAAATTCTGATGGATTTTTTATAGTGGTAATTCTTGTGCAAATATTAAGTGAGTAATAGATTATTCCCACTATTCCTTCCTTTAGTGAAGGAATTTTGACTTGGGTTTGTTAGATTCCTTAAAACTCCTCCAATCTCTATGTAAGCATCCTAGAGATAGTCTTGTACATCATATTATAACATGAGATAGACATGAAACTATAAAGAGAAGTTGGATTGGTTATTTTGGGAACCAAGATGATATAAGTTTTGTTTATTTCCTAAACATTATTTTAGTAGAGAAGAACTCCAATATGGCTTCTATGACCATGTCACCAACTTTTTAAAAGTCTTTTCGAAAAAAGAGTGCATTATAACTATCCATCTATGAGGTCTTTTTATGGATAAAATTAAATATAGGTTCCACATATCAGGTCTAGTCAAAGGTCTCTCAAAGTGAGCAATTATAATTTGATCCAAAGGACCTTTAATGAAATGTTTGGTATTTTAAGGAGGTTGAAAACTAATAAATAAGCCACCTAATATGGTTTTGAAGTGTATAAAGACCATTGAGCTCCTCCCATTTAGTAATGTTATCGATTAGTTTGTTATCCAAAAAATTAGGTTATTCAGATTTTTTCTTACACTAATTGAGCTATAGAAGATTCTAGTTTTTCTATCTCCTTTTTTAGAATAAATAACTCTTAATTTTTATCTTAAAAGAAAAATTTAAGCTTTAAAAACTATTATGTAGTTGTTAGGTGAGTTTTGTTTGTGACTCTTAATCTATCCTTATTTGGGTAAATCCTCTTATGTTTTTGTGGGAGTTTATTTACAATTTTGATAGCCCCTTTGCTATCTAAAAAAAAGTGATTTATTGAGGATCTTTAGTTTTTCTTTGATGTTTTTAAGTCACCATATACATATGGAAGCTTTAAACCCCTAAAAATTTATAAGTATTTCTTTCATAATTGCATCATCATAGACATAAACATTGAGAAAATAGTCATTAACAAATGAGGCTATGATTTGTTTTCTATTGTTTAAGTTAATGGTCTATATATAAAATTGATCCAAGATGATGAAGCTTCATAAATATGTCTAAATAAAGGAAATTTTCTCCATTTTTTCTTTATTAACAAAATCACAATATGACTTCCTTCATATTCTCCAATTCCCCTCATATTTAGTATCCTAGGTGAAGAATTGGCCTCTAAATCTTAAATCAATAGCCTTACTTCTTTCTACATAGTTATGAGGTGATCTTTCAACTTACTTTGATTTCTTTTAGAGATTTCAGATAATTGGGACAACATTATATTGTTAAAAACCCTTATGATAATCTAAGGATAACGGTTCCTTTCTTTGACTTCCTGTAGTTCAGTCTATAAGTTTTTTCTATGAAAGGCAAGTTTATTTTTTATACAGTAAACAAATTAATCTGTAGGGTTGTTGGCTACAAAAATAGTTATATTTATAACTTTATGAAATGAGTAGGAGCAGTGAACATATATTTTGTTTTTATCATAAGAAACTAAGGTTCTACCATTGTAATGGTGTTGATGGTTGGTGATCACTTCTTAATTCCTTATAAAAAACCACTTGAAATTACTGTCACATGCTTTAAAAATATACCAAAATTAGGATCATCAACATTTCTCTCTTATATGATTAAAACCATTAATTCAGTATCAAAATTACTTGATACAACATGTATTATAGTTCTTTTTTTTAATTTCAAGTAAGCCCATAAAATATGGTTTTTTCTTTAGTAACAAAAACCTAACTTCTAATTGTTTATCGTATTTGGTAAGTCCTTTTCCATAAAAAATAAAAAAATACATTAGGAAGAAGAGGGACATATGTGATTCTTCTTCTTAGCCTTTCTACTAGGCGTGTTCTTTATTATAGTAAAGCTAACTTCTTGTAGCAAAGCATTATTATCATATGGAGCCTCATTAGTTTTTAGAGAATTTGGAATATTCATTGTTATTAACAGTTAGATCCTTCTAGTTATTCAATAGGGAATCTTCATCCTAAATATAAGTATTTACTATAAAATGAGTTTGAGCTTTTACTACTATATTACGAGCCTCTTATTTCTCTTCATTATTTTCTACCTCTGCTATTGTTTCATTAAAAAATAATCAATACATACACACTCTACATTTTTATTAACAACGTTCATAAATTCCTCTCAATATCTTATTTTGAGAACTTTGCTCGTTGCTCTCCATTCCTTTTGCTGTGATTTTTATGATTTCCAATAATAATAAATTTAAATCTATGTTGATTCCAAGCCTCCCTCTTCATTAAGATTCATAATTTTTATTTTATTAAGTAGCTCTTTATCTTTCTGATAGGTGTAAATTATACAATGTTTTTATAGATTTTTAATTGTTTATTAGATTATCATTGTTATGTTTATAGAATTAGAATTATGTTATTGTTAATGTTTGTTTATATTCTAAGTGTTTGTATGGTTTAGAGCATGATTTGGATCTTAATTTTATATTTCTTGAGGTTTTGATGTGTTTATTAGTGAATGAAACTAAATAAATGAAGATTGAAGGAAGTTGGACCATGCTTGGACTAAAAGGTAGGCTCACGATGGTGAAGTCCCATGTCACGATGGTGATATCCTACGTCACAGACTCTGTCATAGTTATGACACCCTATGTCATGGACAAGACAGTCACTTTGTAGGCGTGACCTGTTTCATATCTTTTGATGTTTTGAGGCTATTTTTGGAACAAAATAACCTCGATAAGCCTAAAAATTAACCTTAAGATATAAAATAACAAAAGGATACCAAAATAAGTAGCCTATAGCTTACTAAATTGAGATTAATCCAAGGAAGATTAAGAGGATCATCAACTGCCCAAAATTTTCTAGATTTGTAGATTCAGCTCCAAATCAAGTTTTTTTTTCTTTCCTTTTATTGTTTTCATTAAACTTGATGTGTAAATTAGATTGGAAGATGTTATACATGTTGATGATGCTTTAATTTCATATTTGGATTTGTCTTAAGTTATTTTGTGACAACAGTACAGGTTAAAATTGACAACCACACCAAAGAATTGAACAGCCTAACAGCCACCTTAATCTCTCCATTCAAAGCAATACAGCAAGGCTGCGAACTATGTGTATAAGAGAGTCATATTACATTTAACCGTTTCCTATTGGAAAACAACAATGTAACGCAATTGAACTTCAATAAATCACAATTTGGTTAGGGAAGTAATCATCCTTATTTAAATACATTCAATCTCGGGTGGTAGAACCACCCAGATTTCTTTTGATTTAACAATGCAAGGACTTAAATGGGAAATTAAGACCTACAAGGATTTCAGCAAGATGAGTCTAGTTCATGGGATTTTAAATTGGACAAGATTATGGACAAGTTCATGAACATGGAACAGGCCCAAAAGAGGGTGAAAGGGTGATTTGATCAAGTAACAGAAAATTATGCTTCTTCTAGTCATAACTTAAAGGTTCAATTAGGCCAACTAACCAATGCATTATCTATAAGAAGTATGGGGAGCCTTCTAAGAAACATGGAAACAAATCCAAGACAACAATTTAAGGATATCACACTTAGGAGTGGGAAAGGGCTAGAAGAAATAACGAAAAGACAAGCTGAGACCTACATTGTAAAAGACCAAGAGAAAAAGAACAAGGATGAAGAAAAGAATGAGGAGCCTCCCTATACTCCTCCCCCGACTTACTTACCAAAAATACCATTCCTACAAAGACTTTAAAAAAATGAATTAGATGTACTATTCGTAAAGTTCGTAAAAAAGCTAAAGAAATGGAAATTTTACTTATCTTTTATGGAAGTGTTGAAATGCAAGACCAAGTACTCTAAGTTCCTTAAAGACATATTATCTGACAAGTGGACTTGGGAAGATGACCAGACAGTAGCCATGACAGAAACTTATAGCTCCTTAATTATGATACCCTGTGTAGTTAGTAATTTAGAGATTTTTAAATATTTGTAGGACTTAGGTGTAAGTATAAACCTTATGCCTTTGTTAAGTTTTAAGAAACTGGGGCTAAAAGATATGAAGGAAAATTTTATGCTTATTCAGTAGGTGAACCAATCGAGAAAGAAACCGTTAGACTTAGCAGGGCATGTACTTGTAAAAGTGATAAGTTTTTCATTCCTGTGGATTTTGTTGTGATAAAATTTGATAAGGATCAAAAATATCCGTTAATGCTTAATATACCATTTTATAACACCAAAAAAAGCTTTGGTAGATATTTGTGAAGACAACCTTATCCTTCAGATTTGTGGCGAGCAAGTGAAATTCAATATGAATAAGGTATTAAAGAATCCAAAGGAGGTTATCTCATTCAGGAGAATTGATGAAGTCAAATCTTTAAAGAGAAAGAGGAAGATGAAAAAATGACAACAAAGATTAGGTTTGAAGAATATTAGGAAGTCTCTATTCTAGAAGTTGAAGAAGAAGAGAACGATGAACAAATGACAATAGAGATAGAGGTTGAAGAAGATATGAACATCTTTGTGCACAAAGTGGAAGAAGAAGAGGAGACAAAGGTGATTGAGGAAGAAAGAGAACAATTCACCTTCTTAAAAATCAAACTAGTGAATTTGATAGACAATTTAGGGATTTTTATTATTCCCTATTTTATTGACAGTTTGTTACTTAAAAGGGCATCATTGAACTTACTTAGTTTTCTTGATTTGATTAATTATGTCCTTTTTATTATCTCACAACATTTAGTTTATTTACAAGCTCCTAAACTGATATTGACCAAAATGGGTAGAAGCAAGCTACTTATAATTGATCCCTACTAATTATTAAAGAATGCAAGGTTAAGCTAATGACCATAACTTAGAATGTTTGGTAGTTAGATTGAAATTATTGCGTAGTTAGAATTGTTTTAGATTCTAAAAATAAGTTTTTAATGATTTGGAATGGTTTGGATTGCTAATTCTCTTATTCTTTTTGAAACAATTATAAGATAGGGAAGCAAGCTCGAGCGTTAAGTGAATTTGGTTTCAATAACAAACAATTGAAAGAAATGCTGCAAGAACAATGACAGGAGCACCACAACATCAAGAGGATATATAAATACTTAGCTACTTAAGGCATTCAGATCCCATCTCCAACACCATCACCATCTTAATCACAGTAACAAGTTTCATGCTCTAACCTTTTTCTTTCTATTTTTATTTTTCTTGTCATTTTTAGTTTCCTTTATGTTTTTTTGGTTCTCCTTATATTGAGGACAATATGTTGTCCAAGAGTGGGGAGGTTTGTATTATTATTGTCATCATGAGTGTGAATTTTGCATGTCATGTTGTTAGTTTTTTATTAGGTTGACATGGTGTGAGCATAAGTGTGGATTGTGTGAATGTGTCAATGGCTATAACTTGATGGAAGTAGTTTATCTTTAAACATAGTCATTGAAGTTATAAAGGTATATTAGCTTATGGAATTTGCTCCCTAAGTATCTTTGGTTAAATATGCATTTTAATTAGGTATGATGTCATTTTATTCACCTTAGGAAATTGTCATACACATTTATAATTATAAGACAATTAAATAGGTAGTATCATTAGTAATCTTTCATGGGGACAATTAACCAAAAGAAATGAGGTAGGCTATATAAAATGTGAAAAAAAGTGTGCCTGTTTATTTCCGTTTCTATTTCTGTTTTTGATTTTCTATTTTCGTTTTCAAATTTAGTAAAAAAAGCTTATATGTTTGAGTTTTTTGCTTTTGTTTTTTTTTTGTTTCTTCGTATTTTCAAAATTTATGAAAATAAAAAAGTAGCTTTTTCATAATCTAGATTACTATCAACTAAATATATATTATTTAATTATTTGATAAATTAATTATGAATAAGAATTATGAATAATTTAGTTTAATATTATATATTTAATTAATCTAAATTAATTATTAATAAAAATTAGGAATAAATTTATTTTATTTAATAATTTATTTAATTTTTATAATATAATAAAATATAATTAATTAAGTAATTATTAATAAATATAATTAAATTTAAAATGACTTGAAAAGAGAGATCTTTTGTGAGAACTTGATTATTCGATAGAATATCCCTAATTGATAATGAAATTACAGATTTGCAATCTTTTGATTAATAAAAGCAACATACCGTTTTCAATAAGTTCTTAAGCAACTATCGGATAATCAAGTTCTCGCACAAGATCTCTCTTCGAATGATCATCAATTTGATATTTGTGTGATTTATTAGGTTGTTAACTCTCATTATCCAACCTAATCAGATTACTTTAGATTCACTCTCTCAATTTATTGTCGAAGTATAAGTAAATACAAATATTACAACTATTGGATCCCAAATTGTTCTTAGAAGTTGGAACTATTATATATGAAATGTGGGAAGCTAAAAGTTGGAAAATGTAGTTGGAACTTGTTCACTAAACATGCTTTGGTGTTTTGGACATAAATTTTTCTCTAGTTATCGAAATGAGACAATTTTTGATTTGGATTAAACTAGAGAAATAGGGCTACAAATTACTTGAAGACATTGAGTTCCAATTCAATCTCTAAAAGTTTCAATTTTTTGATGGAATTTGAGCATGAAATATTGTATTATAAGGATAGTTCGAAAAAGTTTGGGTTATAATTTTCAAATTTCCAAACCAAATTGAATGATTTTGGTGTCATTAGAAAATTAAGATAATGAGGAACGTTTTTCTAAAAGGAAGTGTTATCAAATTCCTTTAATTGTTTCATGATTATTAGTTAAGAAGTTAGAAGTATAAGATGTTAGTCTTA
>JANZLX010166074.1:0-13927 GCA_025531955.1 Erythroxylum orinocense
CAAATGGTTTTTGTATTGTAACTATATGGATGGTTTGTAATGAAATGACAATGTTAAACATGTTTTGTTAATGAAATTTGTTAACATTTTAAATACTTAGGTTCTTTATAATGCCATATGAACTGAATTGATTGCTCTAATATGCCATTACCATAGGGTATGTGCTAGGATATTCTAAAAAAAGTTGGGCTTATGTTGTTGGACTCTGTTATCGGAGCCCAACATCGGACATGGGATCATGATGCTTGAGCGTGGAGGGAGGCTTAGAAGTTAAAAAGTAGAAGAAAATCCTTTGGAAGCAAAGCGGGATCGCCGCGGCGAAATATCAAATAGAGAAGTAAATCCCCTTGATCCTTTTCGAAATTTTACGTCGCGGCGAACGAATTAACTTTCGTCATGGCAAACCTATGTCCTATGGTAGTAGAATGATACTACTACAATAAATATATACAATTCGCGACGTTTTGTTAAAAAAACGTCACGAATTATTTAATTTTTTTGTGACGTTTAAAAAACGTCATGAAAAGAAACAATTTTTTGCGACGTTTAATAAAATGTCATAAATTTATCATATTTTTTGTGACATTTTTTCAATAAAACATCACAAAATAGAAACGCGAAGTTCTGTCGAAGAAAACGTCGCGGTTTGTTCAATTAATATTTAAAAGAATTCATGTCCCACCATTTTGCAAGTTTTTCAGTCACGTTTGTTTCTTCTTCTCTCCGCCTTTCGGTCCCTAACAAATAACCCCCTCCACTCTTTTCCATTCCTCTCATCTCTATCTATCTCTCTCTCTTAAACCAGAAGCACAGCTCTGCCTAATCGCACCGGTAAGTTCCTGTTCGGTTTTGTATAGGTTTTCATTGATTTCCGCTTTGTTTGATTTGTTTTCGGAGATTTTGTAGTCTGTTTTAGCGCTTTTTTTATTTTTGTTCTGGGATTAGGTTTCGTTGAGGTCCTTGCAGATCTTAGATCTAGAATTTTTCGGACTCGGAATGGGCAAATTGATGAGTTTGTGTAATGGGAAGCGCCTTTCAACCGTTGGTATACACATTCTCATACTCAATTTGTTTTTCATTAAGTTAGCAATCGTTGTCTCCTTCGGAGAAGCCAGAATAGGAGGCACGATTTTGCAGATTCCATACTTTGAAGCTTCTTTCTCAATTTTGAAAATATAGGCAATTGGATCTTGAAATGCCGTCGGAGTTGGGTGGTACTTCGGCGCTACAGGCAAGTTCTTCAGCCACTAAAACACCTCCTGCGAAGGCACCTCCGTCGCTAACCTACCGGATGATGCCATCTTGTAAGCAGAGATTCCAAACTCTAGTTTCCTCTCTCTAACACAGAGTAGTTCATTTCTAGAGACAGAAAGCAGAGAACCAGAGACTTCTCAAGTACAAAATTTTTCTGCTGGTAAACAGAGACTTCTCAAGTGCAAAATTTTTCTGCTGGTTAGTTATTCACATAATCGTATAAAATAGCCAAGGATATTGCAACAACGTCAATTTATGCACAGACTTCAAGTTTGTATGCTGTATGTATGCTGATATCGTAAAATCATGTTTATCTGTAACAAATTTTGTTCTTGTAAGATATATCACGACATTATAATATTATTTTAAAACTTCCGATACACGATATTCTTGAAAAAGTTCCTATCTTTCTCTCTCCTCGATCCAGATTTCCTTTTTCTTCACTTTCAAGTGTTTCTGTTGTAGTCGAATCGCGTCCTTGTTTGCTTTTATCTTGCCAAATTATTGGTTTGATTTGCAGGTCACTCCTGCTTTTTCTTTTTATTACAAACAAGAACCAAGTCCTTGGGTAGTCTCTGTTTTACATTTGGCACAGCTAATTGTTTATGTAGTTGTGTAAACGTAATTACAGATATGGGCCCTCAATAATTTGTATTTGATTTCCCGTTTCAAAATATATGCTTTATGTTGATGTCTGTGGTGGCCAAGGGATTGATTACTGTTTCATCTGTTCTCGATGCCTTTTACGGCCTGCTTGACTTAAGTACTTCTATTTGCCTAATGAGCTGTTTATATAATTACATTATAATTAGGCCACTATAAACAATCTAGGATGGAGTGAATGGTCATTAGCACTCTGGAAGATATTCAGGTTGTATTTGCTTGCTTTGCTTTCTTGAAGTTTGGTTACTCACATTATTTTTTATGTATGGAATTAGTTCTTCAGAACCCCATTTGACACGATGTTTGCTGTTGCCGTAGTTTTTCCGATTCAATCACGAAGTCGAATATCTACTAGTATTTTTGTATTTCAACTCCCAACCTTACAGAAATGGGTCCTCGTTGTGTCACGGATTAGCAGTAGTTGAGTTTGAGTTACTGGCGAAACATCTTTGAGTTTTGAGTTAAAACATAAGGAGTAGGATCTCTTGTTTACCTGTTTGTGTCATTATGAAGACATGTTTGACAGCTTCTTCTCATATGCTAACATTCCGTCGCATTGCTCCAGGGCAGAGGTGTGTAATTACCGGTATGATAAAATAGGATCGACCACAACTTTTTGAAAAAAGAAAAAGAGAGGACATGGATAGCTCTAAGACTAAAGTGTACATTATGTGAGTGTTTCTTCCTCTGTTCTTGACACCTACTGCTATTCACCATAACCCTCTCAAGGTCTCAGTGTATAAAAGTAGTGTATGATACTCTGTTCTTTTCTTTTATGTATGCTGTATGTTCAGGTGCAGAAGCTATGTTTGCTGATATCGGTCATTTATCACAACTTTCTGTCAGGGTATTTTCTAATCTTGTTTCAGTTCTTTATGATCAGTTCGTATAAATAATGAAAAGTCTAATAATTGTTGTTCTAGTTCTTTTTATGAAGATTGCCTTCGTAGCATTTGTGTACCCCTGTCTGGTTTTGTCTTATATGGGTGAGGCTGCTTATCTCTCCAAGAACAAAGAGGACCTTCACAATAGCTTTTACAAGGCCATTCCTGGTATGTCTTGAAAATTAGGTAGTGAGACGCCTTTATTTGCAGAGTCCATTACAATTATAGGCTTCCTACTTTTGTTCTTCTTTTTCAGATGGTGTATTCTGGCCAGTATTTGTTATTGCAACTCTTGCAACGATGGTGGCAAGTCAAGCAATAATTTCAGCTACTTTCTCCATAATCTGTCAGTGTAGAGCACTGGGTTGCTTTCCTCGGGTGAAGATAGTTCACACATCAAGAAAAATACATGGGCAGATATACATACCAGAAGTGAACTGGGTGTTACTGGCGCTGTGTCTGGGTGTTGTTCTTGGATTTAATGACACTAATATGATCAGCAATGCATACGGTATTTCCATCTTCTTATCCCTGTCTCCCTCAACCTTAATACTTCGGCACTAAAGAATTAAAAGTAACCAATTTGCGTTTTTTCCCTTTTCGTGCATCCTTAGGCCTGACAGTGATCACACTGATGCTCATCACAACACTCTTGATGTTTCTGATCATTACCATCTTCTGGAAGCAAAGCGTCCTGATGGCATTACTGTTTGTACTGAGTTTTGGATCAGTCGAGTTGGCCTACTTCTCTGCATGCCTTGCCAAAGTACACAATGGCGGATGGTTCTCTCTTACTGTCTCTCTGTTTCTCTCGTCTCTAATGTGTTCATGGCATTACGGAACTTTACAAAAACAGGCATATGAGGCTGAGAACAAAGTTAGCATTGACAATCTCCTGAATCTTGGGCCAAACTTAGGAATGACGAGAGTTGCTGGAATATGTATCGTCTACACCAATCTCACCTGTGATATCCCACAAATGTTTGTTCATTTCATAACCAATTTTCCTGTTTTACATCAAGTGCTTATCTTTGCCAACCTTCAGGCTGTCATGGTCCCAAAAGTTCCAGATAGTGAGCGTTTCCTCTTTCAGAGGATTGAACCTCCAGAACTGTTTATGTTCCGTTGCACCGTGAGGTAATATTATATTGATCACTTGCTTTTCATTTTTCTTCTTCTCGTTGTATAATAGATACGACTCCATCAACAATCTCCTTCCAATTTTTGATCCATCAGCACTGAGCTTTAACTACAATGGTCTTGCATATGCACTTTTCTTCACACTCAACTTCAAGCCTTCAACCGCTTACAAAAAGTGTGATGTTATATAAAGTTCCCTTTTACCTTCACTCCAGGTCTAGATTACAGATGTTGCGTGCTTTTGGTGACACTGGTAACATCAACTTCAGTTAACTCTACACCTGAATTTGCCGATGGACAGTCGATAATTAATTCTCATTTTCCTATTTTGTATGTAAACAGCAACGCTTTAACAGTCTATATATACCTCTCTATATTTGAACTTCAATGGCATCCTCATCTCCTCACTCTAAATAGTTATATGTTAATGGGCAGATACGGATACAAGGACTCGAGTGATAGCTATGGTTTTGAAACCCAATTAGTAGAGAAGATGACTGAGTTCTTGAAATGGCAATGCAACACCAACGAAATAGAAGTAGCGGACCAGTCATTGTTAGGGGTAAGACGTGCAGTGTTAGTGGGGAATAAGGGGAATGGTAATAATGAAGAATTAGGAGGTGGAGCTAGGAGGAGAAAAGTAAGGTTTCAATTGTCGGATGATCAGAGTGAGGTGGTGAGTTCTTTCATGGAGGCTCAAGAAGCTGGCATGGCCTACATTATCGGCAACACCAGGGTGATGGCAGGAGACACATCTTCATTTTTCAGGCGGTTTGTGATCAATAATATTTATGGATTTCTTCGATCCATTAGCCGTCGTCCAGCAACTACTCTTGGGATTCCACAAAACTCCCTCGTTGAAGTCAGCATGGTTTATCGTGTGTAAAATAAACACACGATAAACCATGAAAATGAATCCTTATACCTCTTTTTCATGGTTAAAATGAACCATGAAAGATCTTGTTGAATTGAATTCATGATTCTAGGAAGTGGTGAGAATTCTTGATCTTTCTCAATATCTCTCAAAGTTCAAAGTACAAGACATATTGAACTTGTAATCAATTGTGTAAGACAATATCTCCACAACTGAATGCTACTAAAAAAATTTCTTTCTTGTTCATAACAATGATTTAGAAGCTTATTTCATGCTCAGTTACTTATTAATGTACTTAATTTCTTTGAATATCTCATACAGGCTCTCTATTATACTAAAAATACTTCTAACAACTCACTTCTGACTTATTTATACTCAATACCCCTTGGTATTATCTATTAGGAATATTAAATATTTGTTAGAAACAAAAACTAGTTGTTAGAAACTACATGTTTTAAACTAGATACTAGGAAAAAAATGTCAAAAGTTACAAATTGTCCCCTAATGTTTCTTAAAAAGTCTAAGTTAGTTCCTAACATAATGTTTTCAAAAGAGTACTGATAACATCCTAAATCCTAACTGAGATAAGTTTTTGACAACTTTTAATATATGAATCATAAATTTAGCCAAAGACATATCACAGATAGCAATTTGGACCAATTAGGCACAAATGTGATCTTTAAAATATTTTCTTTAAAGATTGACTAAATGTATGATTTTCACCTTAATATTTGACAAATGGTCTAAATAAGCCCCTACTATTATCTCTATGACAACTTTCAAGGTACAATTGGTACTATTTTAGTAATATTAGGATGCAATGAGTACTATTTTAATACCGATAGAGTGTAAAGTGGCACTAGAGATAACAATATGGACTTAGATTCTTTGGTAAAACATTGAGGTGCAAATCACTCCTTTAGTTGAACAAAAACTATCGTTAATGAATAAAAACCAGTCAACTAAAATAAATTTTTAAGTTTTGGAAGTATAGACCCCAATCTTTTGACAAAACCTGACTTAAATATACATAAACAAATTTAAATTTTTTCTTAATAAATAGATTAAAGATTAAAATATTTTCTTTAAAATTTTAAAAATATTTTTTCTTGACTATGAAAAATCTGTGTGTTAATCACATAATATGTATTTTTATATAAAAGTAAGCCCCTAAAACATTAAGATAACTAAGCTAAAGGGTTTCAAGAAACTTACATTGATTTGTTATATATGAAATGACTTTATTATTCCATGTTCTTAGTCCACTTGACTTGTATTTTCTTGATGCTCTCTTGTATTGTATTTATCCTTCACTTTTCTTAGTTTTGGTCCTTTGATTGCTCAGTTGATTCAATTGGCTCCTTTGCTCACTTTTCCCTTCTATCCAACTTAATGTTTCTTTATTGCCTAGCTCAATTATAATTGAGTTACTAATATCACCAACAGTAAATTCATTAGTTTACCATTATAAATGGTAAAGATACATGTTATACACTTGACAAAAAAAATTTGTTAGAAGTTTAAACACGACCTAACATATAACTGTGTGTTAGGGGTTGTTGAAGTTATAAGCTCATATATGATCAAATGGGATCTTACGTGGCTTAACTAAGAGAAGCAATATACAACTTAAGACACAATTGTAACAAAAAAGGATATTTAAAAAGATGAGAAAACCTTAAAAAAGAATTTAGGGTTTTAGTTTAATTTAGTTTTTATATTTTATTATTTTATAATTAGGGTTAGAGTTCTCTACAAAGAAAAGGCCTTGGATTACATATCTTGCATCCATTTTTCAACATTTATAGAAGATCAAAATCATTTTAAGAAAGCAAATCACTTCAAGAGATCAAGATCATTGTTAGGGAATGCCTTACATGAGGTATTCTTTTCTTTTAATTATCGTTTTCGTTATTTCAAAGATGATTAATGGTTGGTTACATATTTTTTTATATCTAGATTAGATGAAACCATAGCTTATTATTGGATGAATTGATTTCAAAATTTGAAAATAAAGAATTCTATGTTTGTGATTTATATATATTGATCTTAATGAAAGTCAAATATAAGTAAAAGCTTAGAATTGAACATTGTTGAAAGATATATGGATTAACTTAGACACATGTATTAATGATTATACTAAAGTAGACCTACATAAACCTTCTAGTATTATGACAATCTTTTGTGAAATTTCAAAAAATGTAATAAATTTTTAGATATTTTTAACATATAGTTGTGTTGGTTATTCAATTGAGGGATAGCTAATTATATATCCGTAGGTGAAGGTTCATTACAATAGAAAACTTTGTTAGACCAGAAGATAGAATCTATAAACAGCTGAATTAAAGGTATTAGATGAAGCTAGGGAAAAATCTATTCTAGGTGTGAGTATTATGTGATTCTTCTTATTGATTACTTGTTATATTATTTGTAATTGTCCGTTTTCCTTATTGAGGATTAGAACCTTAGATTATTGCACATGGCCATATCATTGAGAACTCATGAAATGCATTTCATTCACATGCACATCATTAGCATACACATATGAATTATGAATTGGTACACATTGCAAAGATAATATATGCACTCAATTGACATATTCTGGGGTATGAAAGGTTTTTAATGATTATGATGTGATTATGTGATTATGTATTGATTATGTCTTGATTTCTGGTTTGATGGACTATAATTAGTAAATTGGAATCTATTGTTACAATTGGAAAATTGATGAATTAAAGTGCACATTTAGATTAGGAAAAATGCTGAGTGGTAAGAATTGACATGGAAAATTAGGATGACTAAGCCTATAATTAAGTAGCATTTGGCATAGATAATTGAGTGACATTTGGCATAGGCAATTAATTGACAAATGACAGCAATGAATGAGTGACAAATGGACTAATAACTAGGTGACATTTGGTGGCTTATGAAGAGGATAAGTGGCTAGCATGCTTGAGGACATATAACATAACTCTTTACTTGACAAGTGTCCTACCAAGTGTCTCCATACTTGCCACACACCTAAACCTCACGATCCTCACACTTGAATGACCATTTCTCTCTTATTTTTGGTTACATGCTCCCTTCTTTTTCCTTCTCACCATTGACCTACACCCATAACCCTCATAACCTTGCAAGATTGAAGGGCTAAGATATCTTGCTAATTGAGTTAGAATTAGAGTTAAACAGGTAAGTGAATTATGGTCTTTGTGGTATGTATAATACAAATCTTATGATGGTTGAATTAGGATGAATTGCAAGTAGTATTGATGATGAGGTTGTGCTAGAAAATGATGCATAAATGGATGGTTTCTGATTTGTTTTTTATGTATAAAAATTGTAGGTTATAGGTTGTTTCATGGATGAATTGGACTGGGACTTAAGGTATAATGAAGGTGAATTTATGATAAAGAAAGGTGCTAATAAAGTGATCTTGAAATGGGAAAGAACTAGGACTACATGTATGATCAAATGAATGATAGTTTCTATTTTGATTTTGATACATGAAAGACCATAAATTGTGAACTACCAAATGAATGATTTGAATTGGAATTGGATATGGAATTGATGAGGAATTGAAATTTAATTAAGGTATAAGTAATGGACTATGATTAAGATGTGTTGAATCTGGTATGAAGTTGTTAAAAGCTAGAAAAATTGAAGGAAAAGGATGGTGAACCTTTGGTTTACTCATCCCACGATCGTGGGAGCTACATTTGCTCCTACCCACGATCATGGGCAATGCATGGAAGCAAGAAAACTCCAGTTTTGTGTGATATTTAAACCATATAAGGATAAGTTACATTACTTAGGTGCAATTGGACATGACTAGGGCTTGAAATGAACCTAGATAGTTGCTTGATTAATTGATTAAGTGTTTAATAAGTTTAGGTTGTTAATTGATGTTATAATTTAAGGAATGGATTGTTTGATATCAATGTATATAAATTTGGGAAGTATGAGTTGTTAATGGTATATATATGTTCTTATGAATGCAAATATGATTAAAAAGATATAGGTAATGAATTAGGTATGATTGAATGAGAATTGGGAAATTGTATGAATATATAATTCTAGGAAAGGATTGATGAATGTATGATTGATGATTTTAAAGTAACCAAAACTTACTTAAGGCATAAACCTAATTGCAAACTAGATATATACAAGCTATAATGAATGAATGATCAAGACTTGTGAATAAGAATACATACCCGGGATAGTTGATTAAGCATGCATTGAACATGACACATATACATGTTCATGATCGAATATTCATTTGATTAAACAAGTTAGTGATGTGTAAATATGTGTGTATTGCATGACTATAGAAGCAAAAATTGATCAACCACATCCAGACATTGCCGGATCGTCAAGGCAATAGCTTATCTGGAGCGTATTGTATGTTAACCTAGATGTTTTCTCACTACAATTGATTTATTTATTTTTGTTTAAATTCCAGTTATGGATTTGTTACTTATATGATTGTGATAATTCCAAACATTGTTGATCCGAGGAGTTTGATAATCGGGAATGTATTGAAAGTGCTTTCTAATTGTATGTTAATATGGAATGTGTAACCAATTGAGTGATGAATGCTGGACTTAGATCCGAAGAATGTGATATATGACTTGAGTACATCAAATGAGAAACATTGAATGCATAATATGTAAATTGTTGCATCTCATTACATTGAAATACATGAACATATAAAGGAGTTGTGATCGGAGTAGCCAACGTGTGAAAAAGAGCTTTAAGCTCATAAATATGATAAAGAGCCTTAGGCTTAGATACAATGAGCTCGATATCTACAGCAGGTATGGGACAGGAATAAGCTTGGTATCTGTGATGAGTATGAGACAGTATAGGCGCTCAATTATGACAAAGTAAAAATGAATTAGAGTCACATGTGTATTTGCATGCACATCTTTATATATTAAATGATCAAATTGATATGCCTTATTGAATGATTGAATTTACATGCCTTATTGGACTGAAGTGAAATATTGAATTGTCCATATCTATAAAGAATTTGAGGTGGTATGGGTTATTGAATTACATGTTATACTTGATGAATTGGACTTTATAATTGTTATTTTGTTCTTACATGATTGAGCACATCAATGATGGTTCACTCACTAAGTTTGCAAACTCATCAAAATTGCAATATTGTTTTTTTAAGGTTCAAAGGATTTCTAGCTCCTAAAGTGATATAGTAGAAGTATAGTACCTGCATTTTGGGGACAAAATGGCTCAAAGGTATAGTCAGCTGATACTCATGAGTCTAGTTAGGATATTTTGGTTTAGCATTTCATTTCATGTTGCACTCTTTGTAACTGAGACAAAACCCTATCTAATGTCATGTAATGAAATTATGAATTGTAATAACACAATTTAAGTTATGTTTTATTAATGAGATGGGAAAAGTTTATCCTTAAATACTTGTGTTTCTATGATACAATAATTAATGAATATGATTGCTCGAACATGTCATTCTCATAGGGTATGTTCTCGGACGTCCTCTGGATGTTCAGGCATAGACTCTATTGTAATGGTGTGTTACATTGTTTCTAGTGTTACTTAAATTTATTAGTTTAATTTAGTTTTAGTTTTAATTAATTTATCATTTTAATCGTTGATCAGAATATAGTAAGAAGGTTAGACCTTGTACTTATGCAATCCTCATAGGATTGAACTCTTCTTATCATTATAATGGCATAAAACGCTAGGTATACTTACTTCTATTCTTATATTGGGATGTGTAGCAATCACTAAGTCCATTACATCTCATTCTATAATTTTCTTTTCATTACATAATGAATATTTAAGCCAATCTTAATTTTCATTACCGATATCATTGCCTAGTTTGATGTAGACAATTCATCATTGTTCAATGTTTTGTCTTTTATGATAATCGTTTATTTGACTAATATTATCCAAACTTTTAATAGTCTATTATTAGCTAGCTCTTATTTTAGTTTTCATGATAACTTCTTATCATTACCCATCTTAATTCAATCACTTTTCATATTGATTTTAATCAATTTTTAAACTTTTGTGTAGTTTTGAAAATTATTATCAATTATCGTTATTTATCCTTATTATTAAACTTTGTAAACTTTTTAGTTCTAATTTTTATTTAAATGAGATAAATAAAAGATACTCAAGTTTCCTATCTTTTAGCCAATTTTTTTCTAAATTCTTTACATTTTATTTTTTTTTTGAAGAGTTACGTTGTTATATAATATTCTTCCAATCATGTATTTAATTTTCGTTTGATTAATTTTAATTTTTAAATTTTATATAATTACATCACATCAAATCTATTTTGGGTTTTGATTAGCTAAAAGTGTGTCCATTTAGAATTAATTATGCTTAATCAAATCTATTTATAATTAGTTGTGTTTGATTGCATCCATTTAACTTTAAATATGCTTGATTGCATTCATTTAGCGTTAATTATACTTGATTATATCCATTTAGCTTCACTTTAGCCTGACCCCATCCATTTAGAATTAATTTTTATCGTAATCATATTCAATATAGTTTAGTTCTTATTTAGTTGCAATTTATCATGTTTATCTTGAATTTTATTCATTTTGATTTTGAAAACGATCTAAAAAGGGTGGTTGAATAGATCTTTGAAACTTTTTCTCAAAGTTCTACAAAAACAAAGAGATACTACACACAATATAATCAAACAAATTAAAATGTAAGAGTAGGAAAGAGAGGCAAACACTATTTTTATAGAGGTTCGGTGCTATGACTTACGTCCTCTACCTAAGCTCCCACTTAGGATTTTGGCAAAACACTTTACCATATACTTTTTAGTTCAGTGTAAACTTTTCTACACCACTTGATTTCCAGCTTAAGCTATACTTTACAACTGATTTATTTTTCGGCACAAATCCTACCTTCCAAGTGATTTTCCTCTAATCACTCAACTCACAATAATCACAATGATAAAAAAATTGAAATGATAATGCTCAGTAGAGCTGAATAGAATTAAGAACAAGCTAAGAGCAAATTGATGATAGATTGGAACTATATGACTTTTCTTCACTTTGAACTTATGTATACGATCATTTAATGTTCTAATATTTATTTGCAGGCTTCCAGATGCTTTCAAGACGTTGTGGAATTCTTCTATCTGTTGTAGATTGCTTATAGCCATTGTAGTATGATTTTCTTTCCGTTTGTAATCAATTGAATCGGTCAGATATGTTCAGCTGCACCTGATAGTCGACTAGTTGAGGTGTAATAGTCAACTAGTACCTTATAGTCAACTTGTCTCCAAAGCATCAATCTACTAACACTAACGTTTTTCATGATCCTTTTAACTCCGCTCTTTTAATAGTCAACTAATGTGATGATAGTCAACTAGTCTATTTATCCAACTTACAGGTCTCTTGTTAATAGTCGACTTGTAATGTATTGATCGACTTGTTTTGGCACGAACTGTCAGATTTGATATTATTAGTCGACTTGTGACATGATAGTCAACTAGTGCTGGAACTCTTGACAGATTTTAAATGATCTTCAATATTTATTTGTTGAGATACTAGTTTGAATTCTTCATCCATGATCTGATCTTACATAATCTCTTGCACTTTGTCTATTTCTTGAATATGTCAATCTTGATCTGTATTAATCCTCCATTTGAATATCAATCCAAAATACCTTAAATTATTTCTTAACCAATTCCATACATTTTATTATTATCAAAACATAGAAAGATTTAATTTGTCAACCACCATTAGTCCAACAATCTCCCCCTTTTTGATAATGACAAAACATTTAGAAATTGTTTAAGAAATTGAAAACAAAGGAAAAATTGATCAAGGTTTTTTATGCCTTATCTAGTTGGTTAGATTGTCTCCCCCTTAATCAATAAACCAATGAATCCAATAAATATTGCAAACTCCATAATCCATAATGTTCAGCCAACAAACAATTTTCCAATTTCAGCAATTTTCCAGCAAGAATGATCGTCCCACAATTTCCAACAATAAATTTTGCAACAATACATTTTTAACACATAGTCTCCCCCTTTTTGTCATGATCAAAACAGTAAAACACACATGTAAAGAAAGATGCAAATTACAAATATAACACATGAACATAGAGTAGCAAACCAACACAAATATGCAAATCACAAACAATGAAATGAAAACAACTATGAAATGTTGGTCTTAAAGCAAATGCAATCACCATCACGATGGAGAAGTATCATCATGCCTACAACCTAATTTATCAAAAATTTTCTTCATGTTTTTCTCCAAGCGCATGAATAGCCCTTGTTGTAGATCCAAACGCACATTTACTTCTTCGATTTGATCTTTAAGTTCTTGGATATATTCTTGACAGACTTCACTTCTCCTCACATTGCTTGGTCTTGAACTACTTGATCGTTCACTTGTCCTTTTTGAACGTTGCCTTTTAGGCACTCGTTGTTCACTTTCTAAAGTCAATCCAAGCTTCTCTACTTGATATGCGTACACCCAACCTTTTTCAACTGTTTTAACCAACTTCATACTATGTATATTGTACGGTGTAAACTTCCAACTCTTCGGATATAGATAATTATCATAAGAACTCAAATTAAATTTTTGCAACTTGGAAATGTAAGTTATCAAGGCTGCATAAGGCATTTCTTTATGCTTGACTGTTTTTCCCTTAAGCTCACCTCTTAATAAATTCGCCTTTTTCCTTATCATTTCAATAATCAAACTCGGAAAGTTAATTTTCCTCCCTTCTTCCAAGTGCCAAAGAATTTCTTTATCCAAAGATGTAATATGATTGTTACTCGCTTTCTTTGGATAAAATACTCTATTAATAACATAATGTAACAACCAATAATTCAACGGCAAATCCATTGCCTCATATGGTGAAGAATGATCAGAACATAATCTACCAAGTAACTCATCACCTTTCTCTTCAGTATAACCAAAATTTTCTTCAGCTTCCTCATCAGTATCTCCATCCTCATGTCTCAAAATATTCAAATCTAAGAAGGAAGCTCTAGGCTAAACACCACCTTTAGGCAATTTAAACCAAATAGACAAATTTTCTTCACAAATAAAGATTTCTTTTCCTTGAATGCAAGACTTCAAAT
>JANZLX010166283.1:0-13892 GCA_025531955.1 Erythroxylum orinocense
TCTAAAAAATAATTCAAAATTTTGATAAAATACAAAAATTTGAATTATTTTCATTATTTTACAATAAATTATTATATTTAGATAATTATTATATATAGATATATATTATATTTAGATAATTTTATATATAGAAATAAGTAGAATATAATAAAGATATATATAAAGTTTAATTGTCATTATTATTTATTATTAAAATTTTTGAAAACATGGTTGATGTAAATAATAAACTAATAAAGTATACAGTACAATAGTACAATATATTAATTGACTATTTTGTAAATTTTAAAAATTTTAAGAATTATTTTATAAATTTAAAAAATTATCTAGAATAGTATTCGGTACTGACAAAACAAATACTGGTATGTTCCATTCTTTAATCTGATACCTAATCTTATAGGGATTGATAACTTTGTTACGGACTCGAAGCATTTTCTATGTATTTCTCTAGCAAACTATTTTTATAGGAACGTCATCGTAATCATTTTCTTTCCTTCTAGAAGTTTTACACGGTTAAATCACTACGCACTAAACGACATTGAGAAGTTGCCTGCTTCGTTTGCAGGCAAGTACACAGCAACAGACAAACACAGTTCCTTGTCTCTACTAGGCCCGACCGATTCACCGAGAAATCAAGATGATGTGATAGAATCCGAATGGGTACCGCAGAGCTATGCGGAAGTTAAATTAATCATGTTTAGCGTTTTTCTCTTGTAAATTAAAAAAAAATCCAAATGTGAGAAAGAAGATCTTTATTTCTGTTTGAACAAGAAACAAGTGGCATTTAAGGAAAATAAGAGCCGCTATTTTCTCAAATTCACTAGCCTTATTCTGCCCATAATTCCAAGATGAAAATACCACGTTTATATCAGCTTTAATCTATAAAATGTATTTTCTGCCAATTATTACTAATTACCAATGAATTATAAATTTCTGGTCATAGGTTGTAAATATATAACTTCTTGTTATGCGCACTGCAGCTGCTTAGATTTGACTAGAAATTTTGAGTACAATTACAATCACTTAAAATCATTTTTGGATTTCAAGCAACACATCCATGCTAAGGTGAAATTAGTCATATTTGGGCTACTTAGAATATGGGTGGAGACCATCTAAACTTTTTGGTATACTTCCCAATCATAAAAATGTAATTTCAATTGAGATCAGACTTCTATTAAATATGTTCCTCTTTCTTTCGGTTGTCAAGAAATTAATACGAATTAGAGTGTTGAACTATTTTATTTTTTCAACTTTAATTCGTGTTATATTGTAAAGTTGTTTCTGTTAAATCCACGTAGGATGTTCAATACAATAATTTTAATATAACCAAAAGATCGAAAATCAGTACCTTTAATAAACTATATAATATACGATAACTAATACATTTTATATATAAAAAAAGAAACAACTATCAAAATTTCGCACGGGTGGGTGAAGCATATTATCCACCGTTCGGACCAGAACATAATTGACATTCTTGAATTATGACACTGCTGTCTAGACGGCAATGTCTGAAAATTACAACATACAAAGCAGGAAAGTTCTACAAATGAAAAGCCATTACATGTTTGGCTGAATGGTATAATAAATATAAAAAAGAAATTAAATTCAAATAATCCAGACTCCAGGGCCTCCAGTTCGGCCTTCTAGTCTACCCTGTAAAAGCGTTGAAACAAAACAGAAGTAAATGACCTTGTTCCAAGTGAAGTGGAGTATTAAATTATATATTACAGAAGAAACCAACTGAATTGGAACTGCTGAGAGACATGGAAATAATTAATACCCAATGGATGCACCCTCCATCTAGTTGAAAGAGAACATCCTAAGATGGGGATCAACAGCCAGTCCGAGACCTTCAAACAAGGGATCATACATTGCATTTGGAATGAAGCTGCTGAAATATCTATACTAATAAATCAGTACATGGTTCAATTTTAGACTTTTGAAGACTGAATATTGTAGAACAATACCTTTGATGATCCTCATCAATGGTAATGACCCCTTCAGTTGTTGGAATGACATTTGGGGTCATCGCTTGAGTTGTTGCTGCCCTCTACACCAGATGAAAACAACAAAAGTGTTACACTAGGACTCTTTATGGTGAACTCTTTAAAGGAGCCCACTAAATTTGTTCTTTAACATTTTGTTTATTAGATGATAAGTGCTTGGTGAAACCTTGGGACGCCTCAAAGGTGGCGGTGGTGCTGCGCTAGTGTGATCCGATGGCATCCTATGACGGCTACTACTTCCAGCAGTTCCCTTTTTAAACCAAATTGAAACAGGAAGTGCTAGTGTTACTTGCACCATTTATACGGTTGGCAATTGACATATACCAGGAAGAGAGGGATCGACTAAGCTGCAAAGTGAAACTAATAAAGGCTATGAAGACAAATAAATGCATTAAACCCAATACCTCTATGGTTGTTCTTTGTGCTGTGTTCCTTGTTGGTGCTTCGAAATTCAGAATGCTAAAATTTCCCTGTTACAACGATTTTAGAAGTGCTTAAGGAATAAGAAAGTTTGTGAACACCTACTTACCCAAAAAAAAAAAAAAATGCTTGTGCACACTTCTACTCTCCAACGTACATAGAAATTCCATCAGTTAATTTAAAGCACAAAGCAATATCGTGCTTCAAAAGGATGTACGGTCTAGTAAGAAAGACTTTGCCTGTTGAGGTTCGGCTGAGCTGGCAAAAAGACCCTCCATTCGAGGAGGGTTGAGCATGGAGGTCATGTCACTAGTTGTTTGTGCTTGTTGTCGACCTCGACGATAATTCCTTCCCCTGTTAGCCAACCTCATGTTAGTAGGTGGAACAAATTCTTCTTAACATAAACGATAAGGTCCTAGAACTTGCTCTAAGATGCAATTTCTTTTGACCTTTATATAGGGTCTGGTTGCATGTAATGGAGTAAATGGAGATAGCAAGTGTTTATGCAATTGAAGATATCATTTAAGTCACATTGAATGAAAATAAATTCTGGAGTAATGGCTACATAAATATGAGTGGTTGTATTTATGATATGAGGTAGATTTTATTTTATTGAAATCTTAATGACAAAATGAAGAAGTTAAGCAAAACATTAATTGCGCTATACCTCTTCCATGGCCTTTAACTAACAACATCAAAGTTCAAAACCTAATCATCAAAATAACCACAACTTCTGGTAAAGAAAAGTTGTAAAACAACTTAGTCATTTTTAAAAATAAATTGAGCATATGACCGTGTATCAATAATTAAATGTTACTATACCAAGGAATATTGTCAACCCCTGATATTTATAAATTATTTAGAGATAAGTGAAAATTTATCAAATACTTTAATCATTCCTTCTAATCACAAGCCAACAAACGAAAACCAAGTCTAAATGGGCATTCGCATTTTAATTTTCCATTTATTCTGTAAGGCGTTGTATTTTTGGTGGACGAATGTGAAAATGATGATAAGCTTCTTCGTGAAACAAAAAATAAAATCATAAGTGTACCCAGTCATCCATGAAGATCCAAGCTGAAAGGAGCTGCCTTGGTGTGGAATATTAAGATTTGTTGTCGGGTTAAATAATTGCTCCAAGTGTTCAAAAGACCTAAACATGTGAAATTAAAACTCCTTAAATAGCGAAACACACACACATATGTACTATCAATCTCTTATAGTTCTTATAACTTAAAAGATGGCACGGGTAAATGTTGTATTCACATCTTGTTTTTCAATCGTAGAAAATTAAATATGATTATCTGCATACTCATATACTGGCGAAGGGTCAAACACTGAGGATGAAGCTCGCTGCAAAGATGGTAAAGTCCGAGTTCTAAGAAGTTGACTGAGAAGCTGTTGATAGCTTGATTGTTGTCGAGTCCTGCATCATCTCAACATCATACTTCAGCAATTATTTGTCGGACATTTGTTATTTTGATGTCCATGTCATAAGAAACCAATATAAATTTTGGTACTATATCATAGTAATATATTTAATTTCTGCACTTTCATAACCTATTGTTGTTTCTTCATAGACAAGGAAAATGTTTTGTGATTGGATGATAATTAATTCAAATCAATCTGATAACTTCATAATATGTTTTTGGCTTTTGTAATAAGTTTTTTGATCTCTTTAAAATAACTAGAGCTCAAAGATAATATACCCAGGAGTCGCTGACGAAATGGCTGAGGAAGGACTATAAGATTGGAAATCTATTATCCCATTTGACATAGGAAGCTGAAATTCTGATGACCTAATTAGAGAAATCAAATAAATCAAACTTCAATTATTATCCAAAATACGACATTGTACTGAACTGAGACTATCTTAACCTAATTTGTTCGATTAACTTGAAATAATCATATATGCATACCTTTGTGCCAAAGAAGGGTCAGGAAGAATTGTATTTTGGCTTTGCCGACCGTATGAATTGGCTAGGACAGATGGTTGATAATCGTGATTTATAAACCGCTGGGTCCTACATAATAGAAAAGGCAACTCACAACCGAACAATATCCAATGGACTATATATGATAATTCATTATAGTTTCTAATCTCAAGAATAACGAATACAAGTTACAGACTGAGAAACTTACCAGGATTGAGTAGTTGGTGTGAAAGAGAAGCGGGACCTTGGAGTATAAGCACTCCTCATTCCTTGGGTTCGATTATCCGATAATAATGCACTCAATAACGGCCGAGGCCTAATTAATTAAGAAGTATTCGTCAATAATTTGAATGTTTATAGTTCCGGCAAAGCTTATTAAATTATTTAATTTTAAGAAATATAATTCATGATGTTAATTTTTCGTTATCTGTTAAAGTCTATTCAATCACTTGTCGTACCTGAATACCATTTTTTTCCCTACTTTTTTTTTTTTTTGGTACTTTGAAAAGGGAAGGTATAGATTTATGTAGCATATAACTGATAGTGAAAAATATAAAAAAGCTTTTTTACAATTGAAAAGACGCTAAAGAAATGTGATATCTAATTTCTATTATAGTACATCCAATCTTCAACTAAATAATTACCAAAGAATTGCTTTCATTTAGTTACCTTTCAGGCACTGAAGTCTCAGGCAGCAGTAGGGAGTTGGAATGTTGGGCGCCACGGCCGACGCATGTAGCTGGCAAAAATCGACATTGCTGGGTGCTAAATCAAAGACACCAAACTTAATAAATTAATAAGTGCCACTTAATTACCTATTATCAGCATGAATTACTAGAATTATGTTTAAGTTTTTTGGTTTCTCATGTACAAACAACAAAACTAAATAAAAATATTACTATAAAGTGCAGTGTAACATGGAACGGCCGTACCGTGTTGAAGGCAAAAGCAGGCTGCGTAAGGCAGAACTGGTGCTGCTCATTTGAGGAACCCTATTAGCAGGTTGTGAGGAGATCCCAGATAAAGAAGTTGATGATCTTCCAATTATAACTGCCCTTGAGTTTTCGTTCTGATATCAATAATGTTTATCTTGGTCAAAACCTGGCCTGGAACTAAATTTATCATTGTTGGTGAATTACTAATACTTCGGTTACAGCAATTGCAATCGCTGCCATGTATATCGGTGTGATCTCTTGTAAAGCATTCAAGCACCTAGTTTCCTTATTTAAGGATAATGAGATTAAAAGACATGTACTTACAACCGAGGGTTGAAGAAATGAAGTTGTTGGAAACTGGCCTGCTTGCTGAGCGTTATTATTCCTCATCAAACTGTCACTAATTGCCATGTTCTGCCCGAGTTGGTTGACAAAAAGGTTGGAACCTTCGCTGAACACCGAAGTACGATTCACATGAGGCCTACAGTATTAATAAGAAAAATAAACATGTCAAGAATATGTAATGAAACTGGAGAAATTGTGGAACAAAAAGATATACAAGAGAAGTTATGAAAGTATCATACGAGACAAAATCATTTTGTTGAAAGGGAATTTGTGACGGGGAACTTGGCATGATTGGGGCGTTGATCGTCCAGTTGTTTTCGTCCTGAAATAACCGAACCACTCCAGTTTGTGGGACCTGTGCCATTCCCACCTGATCATCAGATTCAAAGTTATGAAATGTAACTAATCAAATTGTTACTTGAGAAGCAAAATCAAATAATACAAAGTTACGCCAAGTTACCGATGTTTGCGGGTAACTGTGTGTAGGGCTTGGCAAGGGAATAGCAAACGTAGACATTGTCTGTTCGATGTTTCCTCCGTTTGTTGTTAAAGCAGGCTCTTGTCCGGAGATTGATCTATGACTTTGCTGGGACTCAGTTCCTGGAAATACTACAGGCTCCAAGTGAACCTGATGAGTATCGCAAACAAATAGAGATAATTTATGCCTAAACGACAACCCTAAAATGGCAAGGAGGAAAATCTTTCACATATTCCAGTTTCTAATATTTATTTACCGAAGAATTAGAGACTTGAACGTGGTTGCCGAAGTTCCCAAGTAGCTCAGGCTAAAATAGGAACACAAAAATGAATATTAGTAAGATATTGAAGGGCCTTCATCATACTGGTCATGTAACGGAACTTCAAAATCCGTCTCTTAACTTATTACCCGAAAGGAATCTCACTTGAAGTTAAGGTTTAATTTGGTAGTTTGATGGTGTTGAACACATGACTACCTATCCTCACCAATACTTACTGTAATTTCAAAGGCTAGATTTGTGATTTCACGTAGACACTCGTAAAAATACAGTAAGAGCAGAAAGCATTAAGGAGATGAAACCATTTGCTCAAATACTATAACAGCATAAACTAATCAGTGATTGAGTAGATTTACAGATGGTAAGTGATTCCATATTCTTACTGCTGGGACGTAGGGCTGGGTAGCCTCAGTTACTGATGGAGCACGAACCAAGGGTGTTCCCATATCCAATGGGGCATTTGTTGCCGGATTAGCAACTAAAGTATCTAATGATGTTAATGATGCTATTCCAGTTGTGTCTGGATTAGTGTTGTTCAACCACTCTTCTAGTGCCTGATCATCGTTTCCTGCTTCCAATTGCTCCTGCTATAATCACCATAACCATATACGATTAGTGATTTATACACAAATATGGACATGCAATTCCAAAAGTTCAAACTTATATATGCCCTGGACAAATACTGAGATTCTGGAACCTGAAATATTCATGTAAAGTTAAGTGTATATTATGGAGAGATTAAGTACGAAGAAGAAGACAATAGTACCACTGTCGAAAACGTTCGTTGTGGAATCTCCATAACTGGAGAACCGAAAGACGATGAATCTGGTTGCACCACAAATGGAGTATCTTTTTGGATCGGTTCCAGAAAGGGAGTACCTTCCATTTCTGGAGTACAAGAACCAGGAATCATTTCTGTCAGGTTTTGATTCAGTGCTTGCAGATTGCTTCCACATGACGATGATCCCAGTTCTCCGACCTTCTGTTTCTGTTTGCTCAAAACGGTTGCAGGAAACAATCGAAAAGTAGGTTAGGCAATACTATACTGATGTTGTAGAGATTACATCAACAAAAGTGGAATGTTTCCTATATCGGAGAATGTCCTATAAACAAAATGTCCTAAAAGAATATAAAAGCTACCATTCTGCAACTCCATATCAAAACCAAACTTCTATATATATAGACCAAGAACTTAATCATCGTATCTAAGATAAAAATGTTAAAGAATGAGAAACCAGAAATAAATAAAAAATATTATTCTAAAAAAGATTGCCACGTACTTTTGAGATATGTCCAACTGTTTGATTAGATGGAAAGTTTTCATTGATAGGATCATCTCCATCTCCCATCAATTGACTTATGTCTATTGGATAGTCATAATAAAATTGAAAGTCTTCGGGGTTGTTTGTATATGAATTAGGATCCATTGGAACCTAAGCACAATAAAGCACAATTGTTATAACTTTCTGATGTACAAAGAATAAGTTACGGCTGTCACACAATCTCGTCTGAAAACAACAAAAATAGGTAAGAACACGCAGACCAAAAAACCAAAGTACTTGCAGAAAAACATTGAAAAAGTTTCCAAGTTTTTTAGCAATTAATATCATCTATTGATTTTCCGCAACCAAAAGAGCTTGGAGCACACATAGACAGCGTGCAATCAGGGTTTCGTAGAAGTGGAATGAATGTTACACACTATATAAGTCAACTAAGTTATAACTCCCTCACAAGTCAACCATATTGGAAATGTAAGAGATTCGGAGACCAAACTAAACCAAATGTTATTTTTGGACTAACGAAATAAGCGACAAACACACAGAGTTTCTCTCTATGTTATCTACTATACTTAATAAAGTCTCTCAGTTCTCAACAAAATAACAAAAAGAAACACTAACTTTTGGAGAAGAGGAGTGTGACCGACAAAAATAAGGTGGAATAAGTAAATAAAATTTATATTACTTGGATTTTCCTGTAGATTTTTTTTACCGGTTGCTCAAACCAAGGATAACCTGAACAATTTTTAAGAGAAAAAGGAAGACATAAGAATTGCCAGATCTGATATTGGGCTTAAATTTCTTTTTCTTTTCTCTAGCAAACTTTAGTCTGTGTGCTCTTAAGGTTGGTAATTAATCGACTCGAACCCAAATGGGTTAAAGTGACAAGTTCCTTGTCTTGAACAGACTTTCCTTGTAGAGAAACCATATTAGAGTAGAAAATCACTCATGCAATAAAGTCTATCCAGTAACCTTGACGAAAAGGGAAGGATCTCGACACTAACGGGGCCAATCTAGCTATTGTCAGAAATTTGAAAAGGAGAGCAAGTCCTTCATGGAATTTCACCACTTCACTTGCAGTTATATCCCCAAAAAAATGTACAAGTCAAAATCATCTCTTTTTTATGCCACTTACTTTGCTTCGCTTGAGATGATTCCTTGAACTGCGTCCTCTGTGGTTTATCTGCCCACAAAACGTGACTGTATAACTTGTACATGCATACATATTTGTTTTGTGCATAAAAACTGAGAAAAGCTTGAGCTAAAATACATGGAGAAAACTAAAGAACTGTGAATCAGTGAAGAACTCATTGATTAGAGCCAAACCACACTCAAGATGGAAAAAAAGCATAGAGCTTGAGATTTTTTTTTTCTTTCAAAAAAAGTAAGGATAAAACAAGATTTGTTTAATTTTCTACTAAATCTCGAAACAATGCAAGTAAAGAAGGCCGAGAATCTACAAGAGAAGAGTATCAACAAAAAGGAAAATGGTCAGATAACTATAAATCGCGCACTAAGAAGTGAAAATTAAAGTGGACGTGAACAATTAAACAAGAGGAGAAAAAAAAAACTGATAAACATATATCTTCTTTAGGACTATTTTCACCTTTGACCTTGATGTACTAGAGGGATACAACAAGACCGATCTGAATAAGAGGGGACTACCTAGCTATAAATCGGAGCTAAAGGATAGTACTCCCTGCTGGAAAAGATGGAAGAGGATTGTGGATCTATCTATGTGAGACGGTGAAAGATGGGAATTGAAAGCAATGTAGGTGCTGTGAGACATACCGTGGACTCTATTTATAAGCAGGAAACAATGATGTGTCACAAATTGCAAGGTTGTTAATTAGAATTTCACAAATAAAAGTTCAATTTGAAGTTATTTTTTCACTTGTTGCTATCCAAACTTGAAAAGAGCTGAGTAATAGTTTAACTTTTCATTTACTCTTAATAATTTTTAATAATGATTAAAAATTCTTCTTGTAATTAAAAACTGTTCAATTTTATATACGCGCGAAAGTAAGAATGCGCTCGAAAGTTAACGAAATTACGAATAGTAATTCATTAAGTTCGTTAAAATTTGAATTCTCATTATTCTTTAACATAATCTAAATCAATTAATGTGCAAATGAGTTTCTTGTTACTTAATTTTTGAATAAATAAACTCAACTTTTAGCCTTACAAGAAAGTTAATGTTTTGTTCATTTATGTTATCGTTTCTAATAAAATCAACTTTTAGCCTTACAAGAAAGTTGATTTCTTGTTCAGTTGTGTTGCTTCATACATTATTTCTCACTTGAAAATTTTGTTACATTTAACGTCATTTTTATTTAGGGAGGTGTTTAATTCACTGCTTAACACAAATAAACAACCAAATTAATCGTAAAATAATTGAAAGATATTATTCTTACTGTGAAGATTTTTTTTGTCTATTAAAAATAATACTAGTCAAAAATTAATTTTTGATTTGAATATTAATCAGAAATTAAAATTCATTTTATGTCATCAGTTTAAAAATATTAAATGAGCGTATCCATTTTCACTAAGAGGCAATGCATGACAGCCATTTAGTAGAGTCAAACCTGACACGTAATCATTATTGTCAACGCCTAAAGACTGAGGGTCAAAGCTGATTAAAAGGATTAAGACCTCTTAATTTCAAAGTCAGCTTGTTTAGTGGCCCTCACACATATACTCTAATACGTGATTGGCTGAACCTTAAACCTGCATGTCTGTCTTTCAGTGAATACTATGATATCATGCGTGCGTCCTTATCCTTAAAACTATTGTTGCACTTGTGTTCCCGAGGGCATGTTCCCGTATGGTGTGTTAGGAATTTAAGACACGAGTTCAGTTTTTGTGAAACCAGAAACAACTTTTTAAGGCAACCATGGTTTCTTTTACCTAACTCATGGTAAGTGAAGAAGAATCCTATTTTTGTCAACGAAGAAGACGCAGTGTGTTTATGTGAAGAGAATCTGTAGTCATTAATAAGTACAACAAACTAGAAATAGAGCTCCATTTGTAACGGTCCAAATGTAGCTCATTTCAGGGTGACTCTCTTGGATGTTTAAGCATATCTACTAAATTTTGTTTTCAATTATGAGAAAATCTAGTTAGGACATGATTTAGAAGTATAGCGCGTAATGTGACTCACTAACAAAAAGGGGCAAAGTTAGTGAATTTTTTTTAAAAATAAATCTTTTAATTTCATGCGTTGACAAAGAAAATTAATAACTTATTTTATATCATTTTTAAGCTTAAAAATTGGCGCGAATTGAAAACTCCTTTTGACCAATTAATCACTATATACAAATATACAACCTTCACATTTCACGAAAACTAATGATGTCCAAAATATTAACATTTCTTCTTTGTTGTTGTTTTTTTCCCTAATTATTGACGGTGTTTCATACGTTTTTTCACCATGAACAGAAATGAGATGGACTATTATTATAATAAGGACGACAGGACAAACCCACGATGAGCATAGTGACAAGGTTAACAACTTTGACTACGTTATATGTGAAGCAAAAACTAATAAAATACTGTGTTATAGTCTCAAAAGCACATGATAGTTTGTTGAGATACTGATAGTACATTCAAGATGGTTTTTTGTAAGTACGTAATTAGTGTCAAGTAGCATTTATTGCTTTCTCAGTTCACACACCTCTTTTGAATTTTTTGGAGTGAAAATTCACTCTAGAATGACCATGGTCTGCAGCTTCCCTTTCCCTCTCTTATGAAGTACACCAACTGTCACTCTACTTCACTGCTCGAACGGAAAACTGACTTACTAAACGCACCTAAAGCCATTAGAAGAGGCCCCCAGTTAGTTATCTAATTATATAATAAAGAAAATCATATCATGCCTAATTCAACTAATCGTGAAACCAAGTTGTACCCTTATTTTAATGATATTTTGGTATATAATTATACAATATAGTAAGAAGGTGGGGTACATTTATTTGTTAGGTTCGTTACTAATAACCATTAAAGCAAACTCTACATAAAAGTTTAGTTTCTCATGTGTAATTTTACTTTCTTTATTTTTGAATTTTTGTATTAATTTATATTACCATTACACGAACCACCATGTACTTTTCAAATAAAAATTGAAAATTTCATGAATAAATTTCTTTCCTTTTAGGATTATCATACTTATGTTAATATGGTATGCTACAGGTACACCAACTAATAACCATATAAAGTTCAAACTAAAAATTGAGTTATTCCCGTAAAATGTCATTGCTTATTTTTTTTGTTTGTTACACAACTCAAATATATAGCATAGACAAAACCATCACGCAGAAGTCAACGAAAAATGGAGGCACTTACCATGTAAAGATCAGAGAGTAAATGAATGAAATGATTTATTGGTGAAGGAGATTAAAATGCCTTGTGCTTAACCAAAAATTCAAAATTTGATTTAGCCTGCACATGAAATAATTGGGTTTATAGAAGAATAAAAGTTATATATATGTGTAGGATTTATTAGCAGGAAAAGTTGTTAAGTTGTTAGGGAAGTTAGAGGTTAATTAAGGCCACATGAACTATTGCATGCTTTTTTTCTTCTTCTTTACATTCTACTGCATAACTATTTCAGAAACGGCAGAAAAAAGAATACCAAAAGAGAGCGTTTATTTTCTCTCACAAACGTTTTCTTTTCATCTTTCATTCTTATTTTCTAATTAAGCCAAACACTAAAGTTAGGGTTTCTATATGATATTAGAGCAAGGTTAGTTCAAACGAAGATCAATCATAATGGTGGAAACCCAAGCCCAAAGAGGAAGCATCACTACATCCCCTGGAGTAAATCTCGTTATTGCACAGTTTAGTGGTAATAACTATAGGTCATAGAGACAGGCAATGCAGATTGCTCTAGGAGTTAGAAACAAAATTAGTTTTATTGATGGGACTATCCCCGCAGTACAAAAAGGAGCATCTGACTATAATCAATGGAAGCAAAATGACTTGATGGTGACTTTTTGGATCTTAAACTCCTTATGCAAAGAACTCTCAGATGCTTTTTTGTATAATGCCTTATCAAAGGATCTATGGAAGAAGACAGAAGAAGGATTTGGGGATAGTAATGCACCTCTTATCTTTCAGATCCAGAGAAAAATTTCGTTGGTTACAGTATTGAACCAATGCCAACTTACACTCGTGGCCCTTATAGATGTGGTGCAATCAACCTTGTTGTTGAGATACGTAACAAAGATCAATTGATGCAATTTTTGCTCAGATTGAATGAAAGCTATAAGCAAACTCAAGATCAGATATTCTTGATGGATCCTTTACCATCGGTGAATAAAGTTTTCTTCATGATTCTCAAGATCAAAACTCAAAGAATTTCAAAGGTTTGTAGACTTGAAATGATTGATGGAACCTTGGTGGTTAAAACACACAGAAAAACAGGAGAAATCAAAGAAAATATGGAAATAAGAAGTCTAAATGTGATCACTATGATCTCGAAGGACGTTTCGAGGAGGGTTGCTTCAAGCTAACAAGCTATCCAAAATGGTGGCCATGCAACAAGAACAAACAACAATTTATAGGGAGAGGACAATCCAAGATTGCTGCTCAAACAAGATTGGAGAAATGCAATTCAGAAACTCCTATTGACAGTGACTAGGAAATAAGAGCCAATTATGAAAAGCTAGGAAACATGATAACCAATTCTATGCAGCAAAAGCTGAAGAAGTTGCTGAAGGGCAAAGGACAGGTCATAAATCAATTCACAACTTCTCAAAGTAACTTTGCAAGTAAAGAGTAATCGCTTGATCTGTGTAGTTTCAGTTATGTTACGACGAATACTTGGGTGATTGATACTGGGGCAACGAACCATATGTAACTAGATCCATTTTTACTAATTTGAATAGTTTGAAGGTTTATATTGTAGTTGGTTTACCTTATGGGAATCATATTATGGTTAATCAAATAGGAGATGTTGTTCTCAGTTCAATACTGAAACTTAAAGGAGGGTTATTGGTGCCTAAGTTCAAGTTTAATTTGCTCTTAGTTAGCAAATTATGTAAAGATCATAAGCTCAAAGTTACGTTTATCCCCTTTTGTTGCATCTTTCAGGACCAGGTGAATGATGCAATGATAGCTTTGGGAAAGGCAGCTGAAGTTTTGTATCATCTAGATGATAAGAAACCACTTGATAATAAAGTTTCTAAGAGCAATGAGCACAACTCTCCTATTTCTTTCATTG
>JANZLX010166303.1:0-23229 GCA_025531955.1 Erythroxylum orinocense
TCCCATATAAGGAAACAAAGTGGACTTATTGAGACAAGCTTCTCTCTTCACGAGAGAGATCCCAATAATTCGGAGAATCTACCAAAATGGAGAGAAGCGTTGACCAAAGCAGCCAATCTCAGTGGTTGGGATTCCAATGTCATCAGGTCATAATTCTCTTGTTTATCTCTGCATTTAAGACCTATTCTTAATTACTGGAAGTTGAAAACGTGACAAAATTTACACAAAAGTTTATAATTCACAAGAAGAAAATTGGAACCCATCATGAAGATCTTGTTACCATCATGAAGAAGCATTAAAATGTAGACCGTTATCTCAAAAGAAAAACAATGTATATATTAAGTTGTTCTAACAAGGTGAACTGCTTTTTAAACCGTAAAATAGAGCTACAAAAGACCTAAAAGTAATTGTATTTAACATCTTTGATATTTTGCAGGGAAGAAACTATGCTTGTTGATGCAATTGTCAAAGATATTTTGGAGAAATTGAGACATCCGTCTCCCTGTGGTCTAGAGCATTTGGTGGGAATGAAATTTAGGATTCAGCAAATTAAAGAATTACTAGCCTTTAATTCTTCAGATGTTCGAATTTTAGGAATCCATGGAATGGGCGGTATAGGTAAAACCACTCTTATTGAGACTATCTATAGTCTAATTTGTAGTGACTTTAAAGGATGTTGCTTTGTTCCAAATGTCAAGGAAGAATCTAAAATAAGTGGGTCGAAGAAATTATTGGAGTATATTATGTCAGAAATATTTGGTCAGAAAGATATAATCATAAATACTCCGAACATTGGACCTGGGGAATGTTATATCAAAAGGTTGAGACGCAGGAAAATTTTAGTTGCTCTTGATGATGTTAGTGATCCATTGCAGTTAGCATCATTATTTGGAGATCCATGTTGGTTTGGTCCGGGAAGTAGGATCATCATAACTAGTAGAGATAAGCAAGTATTTGAAGGTAGCACCAAATACATATATGAGATGAAGCCATTAACAAGTGATGAAGCTCTTCAACTTTTTAGTTGGAATGCTTTTAAGAGACTTTGTCCCATGAATGACTATGTGGAGCTATCAGATCTAGTGGTTAGATATGCTCAAGGCAATCCTTTGGCTCTTAAAGTTTTGGGTTCCTATTTATGTGGAAAGACCAAGGAAGAGTGGCAAAGTGGAGTAAGTAAACTGTCAAAAATTCCTAAGAAGACCATTCAGAATATGTTGAAAGTAAGTTATGATGACTTGGATGAAGAAGAGAAAGACATGTTTCTCCACATTGCGTGTTTCTTCAAAGGCGAGTATAAAGAAGATGCAATACATATATTTGATAGTTGTGGTTTCTCAGCAGCTATTGGAATTCGTGATTTGGTCGACAAGTCCTTGATCACCATCTCTAAAGATGATGAATTGGAAATGCATGATTTATTGCAAGAGATGGGTAAAGAAATTGTTCGTCAAGAATCTAAAGATCCATGTCGACGTTCAAGGTTATGGGATTCAAAAGATATATGTCAAGTGCTCACACAAACTGATGTAGAGCTCTACAACATAATTTGTTGCTTAATTTGTTACTTTTCTCCCAATTACCAAGTTTTACTCATCGCCATGCTCACTTTATGTTTTGTAGGGACCCCATGCAGTGGAAAGCATTTCCCTTGATATGTCTGAAACAGGAGACAGAGATTTAAGCTATGACGCATTTACGAGGATGCCAAATCTTAAATTTCTCAAATTTTACACCTCTTTAGACGAAAGAACTAATGGAAGGAGTAAGTTACATCTTCCTCAAGGTCTTAATTATCTTCCCAATGAAATGAGGTATCTTCAATGGGATGCATATCCACTGAAATCATTTCCAGTTAATTTCCATCCGAAGAATCTTTTCGTGCTTAAACTGCGTAACAGCAAGATTGAACAACTCTGGAAAGAAGCAAAGGTACGTTCATAAGGAAATAAGAGTATTAAATACCAAAAATGGAAAAGTTTTGATCAATTCTTTCTTTCACTACAGGATGACAGCACATTAAAATTGAACGAATCTCAAATCATGAATCTCGGGAGAAGGATTCTTGGTGGCTGTAGCAGTTTGGTTAAAGTTCCCTTACCTCTTAGCCACTTCAATAAAGTGACATCTATGGCTCTCTGGAATTGTCAAAACATTAGGAGTCTTCCAAGCTATGCAGATTTAGAAACTCTTGAAACTCTCGACATCTCCCGTTGTTCAAACCTGAAGCAATTTCCACAAATCTCTAGCAACATAAGGTACCTATATTTAGATGGGACTGCCATTAGCGAAGTGCCTTCATCTATCGAGCATTTTAGCAAGCTCTTGCGCTTGACTATGAAGGCTTGTCAACTGGAGACTCTCCCTGATAACATTTGCAAATTAAGCTCTCTTGAATATCTTGATCTATCTCGTTGTGAAAAACTAAAGGAATTCCCTGAGATCAAGGAACCCATGGAAAATTTAAAGGAACTTGTGTTAACTGAATCAGGCATAGAAGAGCTACCATCATCTTTTACCAATCTTAAAGGGCTTGCCTCGTTGGAAATGTTCGGTGTAAAACTTAATCATCTTCCATCGAGCCTTACTAGCTTGAATTCTCTTTATAGTTTCAAGTTATCTCTGGCAAAAGAGCTGGTGTTGTCAATGCCTTCATTAATCTTCTTTTCGTCTTTGAAGTCATTAACTCTGGTGCATTGTAATATATGGAAATTGCCAGAGGACCTTAGCTTTTTATGCTGCCTAGAAGAACTTGGCTTAGATGCAAATTATATGGAAGAAATCCCTTCAACCATCAAACAACTTTCTCAATTGAAACGTCTGCTCGTGAGCGGCTGCCCAAGGCTTCAGTCTTTGCCAGAGCTTCCAGCGAGTCTAGTTGTTTTACTAGCAAGAGATTGTGAATCACTGAAGACGATATCTACCCTCACACTGCTAACTAGAGAGTCAGAAAACCTTCACTGTTTTTTCAATATGAGCAATTGCTTTATGTTGGATGAAAATGAATTTGAGGTCATCACAAATGAAGTTGTGAGAAGTCATCGTTTTGCATACGAAATGAAACATCATAAGGTCACTCTTTATTCTCTTCCATTTTTATAAGCGCTAATAAACTACCCACTTACATATGAGTTTCCTGCTGATATTGTGCATCACATCATATTTGTGGTTCAGGGAAATATGCATCTCGCTTTCAGTAATTCCGAGGTAGAACTCCCATGCTTTACTCTGTGTTATCCTGGAACTAGAATTCCAGAGTGTTTCTTGTATCAGAGTAGGGGAAATTCAACCAAAGTTCAGCTTCCTCTAAATTGGCTGAACAACTGCTTCTCTGGATTCGCTCTATGCATTCATTTTAATGAAACCCAATATTCCAGGAAAGCAGCTGTGAGATATAAGTGCTACTTTGAAGGTGGAAACAATCACAACACCAACAGTGTCTACAATGAATTTTTCATGTATCGGGTGGCTTTCGTTGATAGAGACAAGCACGTCTGTTTATGGGTTGATCATAAACTATTGGATTGGATATGTAAAAACAGTGAACTGCTGAGCCAAACCTGCTACGATGAGGTCTCCTTTGTATTCGATCAAGAAACTTGTGACCTGAAAGGTTGCAGGGTTATTCCCCTGTATGTCAGTCGAAGTTCAGAGATGCAAAAAAGGTCCTTCCCAGAAGATGAACTCTATTTTAGCAGTTGAAAGGGAATTACTGAAGCAGATGGGTGACCACTTCGCGTTCTCATTAAGTGAATTCGCTAGATCCCATTTTGATCTTGTTCGCAGAACATTAAGCCTTTTATTGCTGTGACCACAGCCATCAGTTCTTATGTTAAGATATTTTTTACCACAGCCATCAGTTCTTATGCTAAGATATTTGTTAAGATATCTTATTAATTATTTTGGGCATTATTTGTAATAGGACATAGTTGAATATATGTGAAATATCATTATGATAAGTTATCTACCTTAGGTGAGATTTTTGAAGAAAAAAGTTGCATGAAGGATAAAATCCTAGTAAAGATAGAATTTATTTAGGATAATATCACTATATCTTAATAAGGATAATGTTCAGATTTTTTGATGATTTTGGAGCTATTTTGGTAGCCTGTGATTTGTGTTATCTAAGGCTGTTGGATTTTTTGGTGATCTTATCCATCTTGGGCAGCTACGTTCTCTCCTTTGGTTGCATGAATTTTTTGAGTAGCTAAGTTATTGTTTTTGTGAGGGCAAAATTGGAAGAAAATTAATCAATTTATGTAACTGTGTTTTTTTGTTTTTGTGTGAGCAATTAGATACTCTATTAAGCTATGTTTGGCTGCTGTGTTTTTTCATATGTGGGTGAATATATAATTGGACTATTGCTTAATCATTTCTAAGTGGAAAAACCATACAAAAAAGTGATAAATTGCGCAATCGTATTTTGGATGTTTCGGTGATGAAACACATGTTTATTTGATGTTCTCTTTGTGACTGTTGTGCGTGGATCTCTTATATGATTATTTCGAAGGTTCATAATAGAATTGTTTTTAAACTTCTTCCCATGATTTAAAGCTAATGAGGTTGCACATGTAGGGAAGTGTCTTCTGGCTCAAAGTGTTCCTTTGTTTATGTCTATGTTGATTTAATCATTGGGTCATTATTTTCATTTTTATTTACGTTTGTTATTGAAAAAAATTCTCTGTTGAGGTTAGCACGAGATGGTCGTGTTATTAGGAGTGAAATACTTTCATAGAATATGAGAACGAGTAGATAGTATCAAGGGGTGAGTAGTGTCAGCTCAATAAAGCCTTGTGTAAAATTATTGTACTTCGGTGAAAATGATTAAGCTGAGTGAAGGCTCCATAAAAGCAGGCCAGGTGTACCAAACAATGTTACTAAATTTCAGTTGTTGATTTGTTCGTTTTATGTTTAATTTTTCTATTTGTAATTTTTATAATATTGAAAATTCAAAATTGTTTACACAGTTGCTCTGTATTAAGCAACTGATAGAAATAGTTCAAAGCAATTGAGGCAAAACAGTATCATTGTGAAAGGAAGGTGCAAGGAAGAGTGTTTCGATGATGTGTGAGAGGAAGAAAGAAGAGAAATGACCATAGTTGGAGTTGCTCCTGCTAAAACTTACAACTAAGGTATTAGGTGTCTTCCAATGGAATGGCCATATGTCTTACGGCATGTTCAGCACTTATCAAGCATAGGTGCTGCCAAATGTCTCTAACTAACTAGGTCACTTTTCCATTAATCAACTATACCATTTGTCATCAACTTACCAGCCCATTTGTCACACAATGATTGATCTATTTGTCACTTAATTACTAGTCTATTTATCACCAATTTAACTATGTCAAATGTCACTCAATTTTAGGGTAAATCATTCAAATTTTTCATGCATCAATTTATCCTACCACTTGACGTTTGTCCTAGTCCAAATGTACCCCAAATTTTTGAAATTTCCTAAAATTCACCAAAATTTATGAAACAACAAGTAGCAACACCAAATTAGTTTTTAACACATTTAAACCACAATTCTCAATATAATCACATTTATAAATCAATTATACCTGAAAAATATCAATGAATATATGTACAATCATATTCATGTGCAAAATTCAATATTATCGTGTATGAATATGCTAGATTTTGCATAAGCATGAATTGTACTTTCTAATTTCTCAATAATATCTCATATTCACTATTCAAGTCTTATCATGGGTAACGGGATGTTACATATTCGGAGGTAATTAAGTAGCCAATAAAGGATTCACCACTCCTGATAGAAGGAGATGATACCTACGGCCTCTTATCGGGGTCATTACTCGAGAGTCTCTAGCCAGAGCATATATGTGTCATGAAGAGCGTCTTCAATGATACATAGAGTAATAAGATCCTCAGGATAAGATCTAATATCACGTGGCCTAGATGTGATGTAATAAGTCTAGTGGAAGTTAACACTTTAACCATACACTGAACTAAGTGGGGTATAAATAGAGAAAGGACGAATTGCATGGCAACATTGCATATGGAAGGGTTCGTAATCAAACCACTGAATTTCCAGTCAATTGGGGGTCATGACGTGTTGCTAGATACCACTATTGATTTACTTGAATTAAGTACTAATTCAAATAGACAAAATAATTAGGAACCTAATGGGGCATACACATAGGAGATCTGAAGGATGAGTAAAATCGTCTTGAATGGTGATTCAAGATATGAGAGAGTATTTTAGGATTGATGTGATCTTGGTAAAAAATGTTATATGGAATGGATTAGAAACAAGTGTTTTTGGCTGCCAATTTTGCCATTAACTTCTCAAAATTTCATTAATGCATGTTATTCCTAGTCATTAATTACCCATAACTTCCATTAATACATATTATTCATGATCATTAACTGCCCATAACTCTCCATTAGTGATGTGGGTTATGGAAGGCCAAATGGTGCAAAAAATATATATGATTTTCATGCATGTTGTGTAAGACATAAGTGAAAAAGAAAGGTTATTTTCTCTCACACACACTCTTTTTCTCTCTAACTCTTAGAAAAGTTCTTGTCTTTGCTAGCACAAAGAAAGAATTCTAGCCATCTCCTAGTGAGATTTCATCCTTTTATCTTTGTGTGGAATTTCATTAGATACGGTTTATGTTTATCGTTGTGGTTTACGAAAACCCAACACGGAGAAGATTAAAGAACAAAGGAGATCGTCAAAAAGGTATGTAAACATCTTACATTTCATGTTTTTGTTTTCTATATCTATATGCATGAGTAGATCTGTTTTTTTTTTAGGTTTTGTGTTATTTTTCGTTGTGTATATTTGATAAATATTATGTATGAGATGCATGATTGGAACCTTACACCTGTAAACCCTAATTTTCTCCTTCCTAAACTCCCTTTGTGTTGTTTGATCAATGAAGACCTATGACCTATTTCATGTAAGTCTTTGTCTTTTATCTCCTACCTCATCTTTCTCTTTGTGTCAGCACTAATACACTCCTATTCTTGGCTTTAAAAGGAAGCTCAACTTAGGAATTTGTTTCCTTTCTCTCCATTAAGTTTAAATAGTGGAAGCTACTCTTTCGTGAAAAGGTTTTCTCTTATAGGTTTTTTTTTTCTATTATGTTAATTTTATTTCAATCTTAGATATATTTTTTTTCGATAAGATTCTTTGTGTATTACTAAAATCTTTGTTTCTTTCCTTTAAGGGAGCTTAATTCTATTTTTTGATTTATTTTTATTAATTCGCTTAGGTGAGTGAATGTTATAACACCCTAAAAAAATTCTTTCTGTTCATATATGTATCTATACATATGTATCTCTTTTTTCTAGTTGACATCTTTTGGATGTGTCTTTTAACTTGATTGATAAAATACCTAAGAAGATTAGATCTATAGCTTCTTTTATCAAATAGGCTCCTTTATTTCTTAATTATCTAAACTGATTCCATTAGCAATTTATGATTATATGATTAACTAAAGTAATAATTATCTAACTAGTTACCCTAAAGTTTTAAAATCCTTGTGTATGCATTTTTAGTCTAATCTACCCTTTATAATATGTTCTACAAACAACAAATATTAATCAGTACAACTGATTAATGCTTTGATTAACTTGGTTTATGAATTTTCTTTGTCAATTATATGCTTGATTGCTTAAGTAATCAGCTCAAGGAATTTCCAAATTCACTAAGGAAGTGTTTGGATTTGTCCAATTTGAAAGTAACAACTTACCTAGCAAATTTTATCCTAAGTTTAAGGAATGACTATATAGCCTAGAACTAATGCTTACTTGGCATTGCATAGTAACTAAATAGTGATATTATATTCATTATCTTTCTAACCAAGTAGATGTTTCATTATGATATGAAGCACACCTATATTAAAAATGAAGCAAAGAAGCTTTTATTTTTATTTTTTATAATATTTGGAGAACCATATTCATAAAATTTAACTTGTTTACACATTTTTTTCATAACTTTTGCAAACTAGATCTATTACATCTATTATTTGTTATTGTTATCTGAAAAAACGTATTCGAGTTATCAGGATCCTCTAACAATCAAATCAATTTGCATGTTTACTTACTATTATGTCAAGATGTACTACAATAAGGGAAAAAGTTTAAAAAAGTTAAAAGGATGATATGGGCCTATTTCTCTCATTATTCTTAAGTAAAAAACCATTTAATTAAAGTTTTTATCTCTCTTCCTAAGTTGTTATAAGAAAATGTATAGGGTAAGTAAGGAAATATTTAGGCTAAATAACTAATAGAGAAGTACTATATATTAAATTTTTAGGCTAAATACAAGACATAAGATTCAAAGGAAAAAGTTTAAAAGATCTATGAAAAAGAGAAAGACTTCTCTATATGAGATCCTTTACTTATATCCTAGTACGCTAAAGTCTCCTATTGAGGGCGAAGTCCTCGATAAGTTCTAATAGAACCATGTCATGCATAATCAGCTCCCTCCAGTTCTTCTTAGGTCTTCTTCTTTTCCTCTTACAGTCCTAAAGTACAATCTTAGTACAATCTTTTTGCATCTTCTCATTGGAGCATTAAGATATCTCCTCTTATCATGTACAATCTAATACTACTACTACTACCACCACCATCACCACCACCACTACTACTACTACCACCACCATCACCACTACTACCACTATTACGACTACTATTACTACCACCACCACCACCACCACCACCACTACTACTACTACCACCACCATCACCACTATTACCACTATTACGACTACTACTACTACTACTACCACCACCACCACCATCACCACTACCACCACCACTACTACTACTACTACTATCACCACCACCACTACTACTACTACCACTACTACTATTCCTATCACTACTACTATGACTATTACCACTACTACTACTACTATCACCACCACTACTACCACCACCACCACTACTACTACAACTACTACTACTACTGTTGTTGCTGCTACTACTACTTTGGATAAGTTTAGGTCTTATTTATTAGGTACTAAGATTACTGTTTATTCTGATCATGTAGCTTTAAAGTACCTACTAGTGAAGAAAGAGGCAAAGTCGAGGCTCATCCGATGGATACTCTTACTTTAGGAGTTTGATGTGGAGATAAAGTATAAAAGAGGCTTAGAGAACGAAGTAACAAATCATTTGAGTTGTTTAGTGGAGCATGCTACTAACATGGGCCCTATCAATGATGATTTTTCAAATGAGTAGCTACATACAATACAGTTGATAGCTCCCTGGTACGCTGATATAGTGAATTTCTTGGTTTCTCATCAATTTCCTATAAATTTCACCAGGGCACAAAATGAGACGATGAAGAGCCAAGCAAAGTTTTATGTATGGGATGATCGTTACCTGTGGCGATTTTGTGTGGATCAAGTCATCAGACGGTGTATACCTAACAATGAATTTGTTTCTATTTTGACATTTTGTCACTCTTATGCATGTGAAGGTCATTTTGGCCCAAAGCAGATAGCTCGCAAGGTTCTAGAGTATAGGTTTTACTAGTCATCTCTATTTTGAGATGCATATGATTTCCATAGGACTTATGACAACTGTCAACATACAAGTACATTAGGTTCTTGTGGGGAAATGCCTAAAAACCCCATATTAATTTATAAGATTTTTTATATTTGAGGTGTGGAATTTATGGGTCCCTTTCCTTCCTCATTTGGTGCCCACAGACGATTACAATTACAAGAGCTCAAAGAGTTGCGACATGAAGCATTCGAGAATGCTCGGATTTATAAGGAAACGACTAAGGCATAACATGATCGTAACATCTCTAGGAAGACATTTGTGGTGGGACGGAAAATACTTTTATATCATTCACGCCTTAAGCTCTTTCCATGTAAGTTACGCTCTCAATGGATAGGTCCCTTTGAGCTTAAACAGGTATATCCCCATGGAGCAGTGAAGATTAGAAGTGCCAAGATTGGGAAAGAGTTTAAAGTTAATAGACATCATCTTAAGCCCTACTTCGAGGGATTTCAGATTCACAACATAGAGGTGATGGAGCTTGAAACTCCAATATACATTGGTTGATATTGGTTAGCAGGGGTCAGACTTGTGACCTTAAACAAGCGTTTATTGGGAGGCACCCCAACCTTACCTTTTCATTTTAGTTCTTTGTTGTTTCAATTGCTTTCATTTTAGTACCTTAATTGCTTTTTGTTTGTTTTGTTTTTAGGAATGCAAGATAAGAGCCATGAATTCTACTTTCAAGTCACTGAGCCCTTTTTGATCCAGGGGAGTCCTTCTGTTCTCATCCCCTTCCTTGTGTTTTTATTGATTTTAGGACATTGGGGACAATGACCCATTTAAGTGTAGGGGTGGGGCCCATTTAAAATTTTTGCATTTTTACACTTGAACTTGATGAATGTTGAACCATGCCATTCTGTTATAGTAGTTGGACTGAGAATTGAGTTGTCTGCTTGAATTTGGATTAGGCAGCTTGAGCGCAAGGTGAATCATTTGGATTGATTGAAGTAGTTAGTTGCATAAACTTAGTCAATAATTTGATAGTTAAGTGATTATGTAATGTATGAAATTTTGATGGATTTTCATATAAGCACAAGCGAGGTTTTAAGCCTATATAACTGCAATTCATAGTTATTCTATTTCTTTATTGTATGTGATGCTCCCCTAAGAAGATTACCTTTAGAACTTACCTTAAAACAATTTGAAACTACGAGATGCGTGCTTTATGGAAATGACTAAGGCCTTCTTTGTTTTGAACCCTTAGCTTAAATGACCCACCAACTCATTTTTCCCTTGCCAACCCTTTTGAGCCTTTAACCTTGTTTGTTTCTGAATTAATCACTTTTCATTGAAATCTGATAACCTATTAGGCTTCCCTTGTTACAAGTTTAATGAAGTAATGAGTGAGCATTTGATGTATATGATTTAGGGACTATTATTTTGTATTCAATTATGAGATGTTTTAAGAGGCACTTCTACTCATGTTTTATTGATTTGTGTTGCTATTGTTTCCTTATTGTTTTAGTGCTATTCAAGTTAAAAGAAAAAAATAGAAAGAAAAAAAGAAAAAAGAAAAAAAATATTTGTTTTTGGCGTTATCGATTAGAGCATATTTGTTTTCGCTATTGAAGGAAGCGTAATAGCATTAGTTGGTGATGAGTAGTTGTAGTTCATGGTATTTATATGCATACCTTATAATTTATGTTTGGTTAGTTGTAGTTCATGGTATTTATATGCATACCTTATAATTTATGTTTGGTTGTTCCTTTTTAGTTATTACTTTATTAATACTTTTGAGTTATTATTACTTGTGAGTTACCCTTTAACCTTTTTACCTCACCTTAACCCAATCCCCATTACAACCCTAAGTAAACGCCCTTTTTGATCTATGATAGCATGTAATCTATGTGGTAAAGAATTGGTGAATTTGTAAGCTTATGGCAATGTAGTCTCTTAGAGGGAGTATTGAGTGAAACATCGACCTTAAACACTTGAGTGAAGTGAGTGAACATCGTGAGAAAAATCCATCTTAGTTTTATTTTACCTTTGATCAATGATGTCTACCTTTGACTTCATTTATATGCATTGATGAAAAGATTATGATATATGTAGTAGCTCGATACTTGTGTTTGCCAAAGTTTGAAGGAGTGCATACACTCAATTTTTTTAAACAAATTGACAAAATATCTTGGTTATTTTGAAATTGTTTGAGGACAAACAATAGTTCAAATGTGGGGGTATTTGACAGGATTAAATCATCTTATATTTTCTTATCATTTTAATGTCTTTTCAATACTATTTTTATGTTTAATAGTCAATTTGCGTTCATTGTGTGTTTACATACAGATTAAAGGATTGAACACAAATATATGCTAAAAGGAAGAAGTTTGACAAAGTTTGGAGAGCCATCCATAGAGGAAAAACCATCAAGGGCATTCAAAAGAGAATTAAAGAAGACCCAAGAAATAATCCACGGCCACAATCGTGACAAAATCTTGAGCATAAGGCCACAATAATGGGGAGTCAACCACGATCATGACAAAGGGTAGATAAACTGGCCGTGATTATGCACTAAGGGCCATGATTGTGGCCTGCGCACAGACAGACACTAGGTCACTTCCGGATTTAAGTTTTCGAGGGACTTCTTGGACCTTTTAGGCACGGAAAAACATGAGGGTTTACCCTAAAAGGGAAATACTATAAAAAGAAAGAGAAATGATCTAGAAAGGGAGTCTTCTATTTGCTACTCTTGGGAAAACTCCAAGAAGAGAGAAAGGCTCTCAAAATCTGCCATTTTTAGAAAGCTCCAAGAAGAGAGGAGGAACCAATAGAGAAGTTTTTGTTATTTTCCATAAGCTTAGCTATTCTATGTCTATTTCAATGCTTTAGTTTTATATTCATTCCATTAGTTTAAAGATTTCTTAGTGTTAATCATAGTTTTACATGTTCTAGAATGTTAGAATGAATGTTTAATAGATTTTACAGTTGAGCTTTATGAATCTTGTAAGGAACCTTTATGTTATATCAATGGATGTTTATTCCTTCAATTTTTCAGCTTTACTCTTGGTTGTTTGAACTTATTTATGTGCTTTTTTAAATCTGAATTTGTTGGGTATTTGAATGTTTAATGGTTTATGTTATGGGTTTTTGCTTATTTGTGATGCTTTGGATTAATTTTGCTTAATAGTTAGGATTTATGCATGTTCTTAGATTCATGATCTATTAATTTAGGGTCTTTGTGCAAGTTATATGTGCTGGAAATTTTATTTTTATGCAATTAGTTTAGATTTTGTAATTTGGGTTATGATTGGTTATTTGCTAGCATAAAGGGTTTGATTTCTATTAAGTTAATGTTGAATTTCAGTTTTATCACTTCTTTTATAATTTCCAACCTTGGTTTTATTTAATTAAGTATGGGTTTTGTTTATTTAATGTATAATGTGCTTAATATGAACATGTGTGACTAGACTACTTAGGGGTTTAAGGATATTATAAGGATAAAAGGATGGAAATTGTCATAATGAAGTTGAATTTGTCTTAAATTGGTGCTTGAAGGTCTGGGCTAGTTTGGGATTTAGGATGAATGTCATGAATTAGGAATTGCTTATAGACTTGCTTACCCTTTAGGTAACTTTCTAATTTGAAGGCTAGGGATGAGCGTCTGATATGTAATAGTCCATAGTGATTCCTAAAAGCAGCAATAGGTTAGTTGAATTTGTCAAGATACTTAATCAACTAAGCTAGGATCTCATACCTTTAGGTTATACCTTCCAAGCTTATGAGAAGGTGGCCTAAGTTAGTTGCTTCTTAGTACCTAATGCATCTTCGCTATTGAACTTAGAGAGCCTATTCTAGGTTATAGTGGAGATAGGGGTATTTCTAGAGCTTATTATTTTTGACTATTTTAGAGAAATTAAGGATTCGAGAGCTTAATTAAGTCCATAGACTAATACCATGGCTAGAGTACCTTTTATTTAGATCCAAGGATCAACGAACATCCTGGAATTCCTAAGATATCTCCAACCCACTTATTTACCATTGTTATTAGTATCTTCTCAATTTGATTTGTGTTTGTCTTTTTGTTTACGTTCTTTGTAACTTAGATATCTCATTTCATCATTTCAGGGTATTTTGTTTTCTCTTGTTTGCAACATTTGAAATAACATTTGCATCCCAGCTCTCTGTGGTTTGACCCTAGCTCGCCATTTACTGCATAGTTTGAAAGTTAGGAATTTACTATTTGGTAGTTAGCGACAGGCTATTATGATCCAGGCTGATCTTTATTGGACTTGGTGTAGATGGACTTAATAGATCCATCTCGTAATGTCCGACAAATAGGCTAAGTAGTTTAATAGAAAGAATGCTTATGATAAGTATAGAACACGTTCTAATAGTTAGTGATTTATTCCGTTGATATCAACTTTTCAAGTTACATTGGTGGCAATTGTTTTGGAATCTGGATGATATTAATATAATCATGAGCTCAATCTACTATACTATATATAGTGCATCTGAAGTTAAATTTAGAAAGTTGAGATGCATGATTCTGTAAACGATAGATCATTTGGTGGTGTAAGGTAGCCATGATTGATGTAGGGTCTTGTTATACTCCAATAATTCAGATTTACACTTAGAGTCTTTTAGATAAGGTAGGATCGTTCAACTTAATGTCACAATTAGAAGCTATTGTAAGAATAACACTTCCACTGTTAATAGTTGTCAACAGAGTACTGATCAAAGTATTTTGGTAAGTTGTATAAGTAGTGTCAAGCAGAGATATCCTAGTAGACTAGTAGTGGCTAGAATTTATTTTCTTCCATGGAGAGTAAGAACAAATCTAATAGCTCCATCGTGGAAATGAGTATGATTTTGTTCTCTCCAAAGTGAAATGAGTTCTTTTAAAATCTCCAATTTAACATATTACTCTGCTATTGTTGCCTTTAAATCACACTTTTTTCAACGAGAACTTTAGACAATTTCTTTGATCCTTGGACGATTGTAGTAAAAATAGCGTAAATACTTCTAGTCTAAGAATAATTATGAGACTATATACTGTAAGGATATTGATTATGAGAATATATATTGTAGGGATTTAACAAAGGTAAAGAAGTATCATAAACACGACTTTCTTCAGGGAGATGAGTAATTTCTATTGATTTTTTTATTGGACAATTTTCTTTTAACATTGGAAGGAAGATTAGTTATAGAAAAGATTGAAGATAGATGAACAGGATTATTAGGTAAAGATTACTCATGGCATATAGAAAAATCTCCTTACAGACTTTCTTCAAGAATAACATAGGCACAGTCAATAATACTTACAGCCCAGATACCATTTGGGCTAACTTTGGCCATAAAGCACGTGCTCCAATAAGTAATGTAAATGCAAATAATAATAAAAGTTCTTTCCTAAAATAGTCTAAAAAATCTTTCTTTCTAGGCTATAGCCAAATGTCCCGATTCAATTGGAAAATAGAGAGAGGCCAAAACAAATCATATTAAGAATTATTATTATTTCAATACAAGAGAAAAAATTTTGATATTTTTTCTTGTGTTGAATATTATTAATAAATATTATTAAAATTTTATTAAAAGTAATAAAATATATTAAATATAATTTTTATTAATAATTATATAATATATATTTAATTGATAATAAATTAAATTATAAAAATTTAAAATTCAATCAAACAAAATTTTTTATTAAATTTGAAAATAAAAACAAAATATCAAATGTACAAATAGGCCTTACCTTTTGTGATGATTCAAACCTCTAAAATTTACAAGAAGATACCAAAACACAATCACTTGATCGTTTCACGATGTCAAAGAACACCGCAGGAAGGTCCACCGGATGCCCTCATTTCTGGGAACAAGATAAAAATGGAATCTTCCCAATTTCACTTCTATGAAAATGGTGACTCTGTTATGTCGTCTATCTCCTTCAATCCATTATGAGCTTGATCATTACAAAAGTCCTCTCGTTGTCTCTGAACTTCAAGCACTCTATTCTTCTGTTCAACTGCTTTATCACTTTTACTGCCATACAGGGGAATAATCCCGCAATTTTTCACTTCAAAAATTTCTTGATGGAACACGAAGGAGACCTCATTGTAGCAGGTTTGGCAGAGAAGTTCCCTATTTTCCCATATCCATTGAAAGAGATCAAAATCAAACCATAAACAGACGTGCTTGTCCTTCCCCGAATCGAACGATGGGATGAAAAACTCATTGAAAGCAGTGTTGGCGTACTGACCATTCCTGTCTCCAAAGTAGCATTTATATCTTACATCCCTGGGAATACGGAAGTTTTGATAATGAATGCATAGAGCGAATCCAAAGAAGCTGTTATTGAGCCAGTCTGAAGGAAGGTGAACTTTGATGGAATCTCCTCTACTCTGATACAAGAAACACTCTGGAATTCTACTTGCAGGATAGCAAATTCGAAGGGATGGGAATAGAGCCACAGATTCAGATAGGATTCGAAGGACAGGAAGACATATAATTCCCTGAATCACAAACATGATTTGATACACAAGATTAGCAGGAAATTTGTAATTGTGTCTATAGGATATATGTACCTGCAAAAATGTGTAGAGAATAAAGGTGACCTTATGATCATTCATTTGATCAGCAAAACCCCGGCTTCTGAAAATTTCATTTATGATGGCCTCGCTTTCATTTTCAGCTAACATGAAGCAATCGAGCATACAGAAGAAATAGTAAAGTCCTTTGGACTCGTAAATGAGCTGTCTTAAGGCAGATATTGTCTTCAATGACCGACAATTGTTTGCTAGTAAAACAGCAAGATTCGCTGGAAGCTCTGGCAAAGATTGAAGCCTTGAGCAGTTACTCACGTCGAGATATGTCAGTTGAGTAAGTTGTTTGATGCTTGAGGGAATTTCTTCTATAGCATTTCCCTCTAATAAAAGAGCTTCTAAGGAGCATAAAAAGCTGAGATCCTCTGGCAATTGCTGTAAATTACAACGCTTCAGAGATAAGATCTTCAATGATGGAGGCATTGAGAACTCCAGCCCTTTTACCATTGACAACATCAAGTAACTCAGAGAATTCAAGCTGGTAAGGCATGATGGAAGACAATTAAGTTTTACGCCGTACATTCTCAACGTAGCAAGCCCTTTAAGATTGCCAAAAGATGATGGTAGCTCTTCTATGCCTGTCACACATAGCTTAAGCTCCTTTAAATTTTCCATGGGCTCCAGGATCTCAGGAAATTGCTTTAGTTTTCCACAACCTGATAGATTAAGAGATTGAAGAGAGCTTAATCTGCAAATGTTACTGGGGAGAGTCGCCAGTTGACAAGATGTCATGCTCAATTCCAAGAGATTGCCAAGTCGCTCAACAGATGAAGGCACTTCATTTATGGCAGTCCCATCTAAATACAGGTACCTTATGCTGCTAGAGATTTGTGGAAATTGCTTCAGGTTTGGACAATGCGAGATGTCGAGAATTTCAAGAGTTTCTAGATCTACATGACTTGGAAGACTCCTAATGCTTTGGCAATTCCAGAGTGCAATGGATGTGACATTATTAAGATGGCTGACAGGTAAGGGAATTTTAACCAAACTGGTACAGCTGCGAAGAATCCTACTCCCAAGGTTAAAGATCTGAGATTCTCTTATGGACTGTGAAATCAATTTCAACCTGCTATTATCCTGCATTCAAAGAAATGAGAGTTGATTAAAAATTTTCAGAAATTTGGACCCTTTTGGTAATTAATTTATCATGAGCATGCATACCTTTGCTTCTTTCCAAAGTTGTTTAATCTTGCTGTTGCGCAATTTGAGCACCAAAAGATTCCTTGGATGGAAATTAACTGGTAATGATTCCAGTGGGTAACCATCCCATTGAAGATACCTCATTTCATTAGGAAGATAATTAAGACCTTGAGAAAGCTGCAACTTACTCCTTCCTTCAGTCCTTTGCTTTTCATTAAAGAAGTAGAATTTGAGGAACTTAAGGTTTGGCATCCTAGTAAACGTGCTTGAGTTTAAATCAATGTCTCTTATTTCAGACATATCAAGAGATATGCTTTCCACTGGGTGAGCTTCCTATCAATCACCAAGACGTAAACTTGAAAGTTAACATAATGAGCAACACTTTGACACTTAAACAAAACAAGCTAAGAAAGTAGTTAATTTGTAGAGTCCTACATTAGTTTGACTGAGCACTTGATGTATATCTTTGGAATCCCACAATCTTGTACGTTGACTTGGATCTTTAGATTCTTGACGAACAATGTCTTTGCCCATTTCTTGCAACAAATCATGCATTTCTAACACATCATCTTCAGAAATGGAGATTAAGGACTTATCTATCAAATCACGTATTCCTATAGCTGCCGATAAACCACAACTATCAAATATTTGTATAGCGTCATCTTTATTTTCACCTTTGAAGAAACACGCAATGTGAAGAAACATATCTTTCTCTTCTTCATCCAAATCATCATAACTTATTTTCAACATATTCTGAATGGTCTTGTTAGGAATTTTTGACAGTTTACCCACTTCACTTTTCCATTCTTCCTTTTTCTTCCCACATAAATAGGACCCCAAAACTTTAAGAGCCAAAGGATTACCTTGAGCATATCTAACCACTAGGTCTGATAGCTCCGCATAGTCATTCATGGGACAAAGTCTCTTAAAAGCATTCCAACTGAAAAGTTGAAGAGCTTCATTTTTTGTTAATGGCTTCACTTCATATATGTATTTGGTTCTATTTTCAAATACTTGTTTATCTCTACTTGCTATGATAACTCTGCTTCCTGCACCAAGCCAGCATGGATCTCCAATTAAAGATGATAATTGCATTGGATCATTCACATCATCGAGAGCAACTAAGATTTTTCTGCGACGTAACCTTTTAATATAAAATTCTTCAGGTCCAATATTCAGAGTATTTATGGTTATATCTATCTCACCCAATGTTTTTGAGATGATATACTCCAATAATTTCTTCAACCCACTTCTTTTAGATTTTTCCTTGACATTTGGAACAAAGCAACAACCTTCAAAGTCACTACAATTTAGACTGTATATAGTCTCAACAAGAGTAGTTTTACCTATACCTCCCATCCCCCATATTCCTAAAATTCTAACATCCAAGGAGTTCAAGGCTAGTAACTCTTCAATTTGCCGAATCCTAAATTTCATTCCCACCAAATGCTCAAGACCGCAAGGTAAGGAAGAATGTTTGAATGTCTCCAAAATATCCTTGGCAATTTTATCAATAAGCATAGTTTCTTCCCTGCAAAATATCAATGTTAAATGAAATTATTTTTGGGAATCTTTAGCTCTATTTCACGGTTTAAAAAGCAGTTCACCTTGTTAGAACAAATTCATGAACTTACGTGCTATTTTGTTTGCAACATCTTCATGATCATGATGATTTTCAATTATCTTATTTTGAACTATAAACTTATTGTGTAAATTTTGTTACATTTTCATCTTCCAGTAATAAAAAATTCTTTAATGCAGAGATAAACTGGAAAATTATTACCTGATGACATTGGAATCCCAGCCAGATAGATTAGCTGCTTTGGTCAATGCTTCTCTCCATTTTGGTAGCTTGTCCGAATTATTAGGATCTCTCTCCAGAACAGAAAAGCGTTTCTTAACAGGTCCGCTTTGTTTCCTTATATGGGTTGGATATACGTGATAGAATATAGGAACAACGATCTGACCGTGAGTTTCGTGGCATTCAATAACCTTCACAAGTTCATTCAGGCACCAAGTTGACGAGACATAGTCTTTGGAGAAGATGATAACAGAAACATTCGAGTCTTGGATGGCTTGGAACAGTGATGTGTTGATTTCTTCTCCTCTTCTAAGTTGGTGATCATCTATAAAGATATCTAAACCTTTTCGACGAAGTGCATCGTAAAGGCGGTTGGTGAAATTGTAACGAGTATCTTTACCTCTGAAGCTCAAGAAAACATCATACTTCCATTGATGGGATGCTGGAGGACTAGGAGATGAGGAGGAAGCCATGATTATGATATGATGAAGAACTAAGCCGAGAGACTCAGATCATGATAATGCTGATGGTGATGAGAAGAAATTTAAATACGAAGGGTTATTCATCTCTAGAAATATATTCAATGTGGCGGAAAGACGAGTAGTTCTTTATGTTGACAATATGGGATTTAAGAATATAAATGTTGTTTTCAGGAAGGTTGTATCTTCTCCAGTCACAGACAACACAGTTTCGTTTTCACCATAAAAGTCATACATCAAAAGATTAAGAAACATTTTATACTTAAAAGTCTAAGATCAAGATTTAATATCTTATCATCTTCAAAATATAAAAGATAATAGATTTAAAGGGTCTAATATTTTAAAAAAATTTAATTTATATCAAACTTTTTAAAATTTTTAATTTAGTAACTAACCTTAAAAATTCTTGCAACTTATGTCAATATATTATTTACTTATGTGATTAATAAGTTGATATCCAAGAGGTGTTTTGTAGGCATGTCATGTCAGTAAAAAACAGCTTTTTATCTGATTTATATTAGTTTAAAAAAATTATTCACTAAATTAAAATTTTCAAAAAAAGTTTAATTTTAATTAAAAACTATTAAAAGATTAATCACTATTTAATTTATCATCCCAAAATAATAGTTAAGCAACTAACAAAGAAATCTAATTAGAATGTGAAATTAAAAGGTGATAACAAGGATCCGAGAATAAGAAAAATAAAAAAGGAATTAAATTGCATATAATCAAAAGCACTAAAGTTAATACCTAAATAGTTCAAGAGCCAAATGAAACAAGTTAAAACACTTGAACAGTTGACATTTTGATATAAAAAAACTTATTGTGATTGTTATTAATACTGCTTAATATTTATGTTTGGAAACAACATGCCTTCTAATTAGAGGTAAGATTTCATATTATTGGACTTCTTTAAATTTCACGTGTCAACGAAATTTCTATTCAATATTGTTGCTGGTGTTGGTGTTGATGTTGTTATTGTTATTATAGTTAAATATTTATGGATTAACCACAAATGATGTTTATATATTTTTATGTTTCATTTATCTTCATATACTTTTAAAATGTCAGCTAACCTCCTAACTTATCATCAAATTATGGTGGAAGCCCTCTTCTCAAGTCGCTACGTTATATTCATGTTATCCCAGTAAAACAATGCAATTTCTCATGATAGACACCATGTGACAATTTGCATAAACTAAGCTACCACGTGAACAAACGCGTTGTTTTGACTTTTATTAAGTATATATAGTAAGGACGAGTGCGATGGACGACCACGCAATCCATCCCACTCATCCATTTAATCTGACGGTGATTATTGCTCATTGCTCACAGGTGAAATCCTTCCCCGCTTCATCGACTCATCTCATCCCTACTTCATCCAAGTCCTCTCTTGTTCTTTTCTCTTTCATTTTCTCAACAAACAAGCAAGATCTATCAAGCCATCTAGGTAGTTCTGTACGATGAGTACGATGGTCAACAGTCCTTGGCTTCGATGGTGTTGACAGGTGAAATCCTTCCCCGCTTCATCGACTCATCTAATCCCCACTTCATCGCAGTCCTCTCTTGTTCTTTTCTCTTTCATTTTCTCCTTCATTTTGCTTTGTGCTTTACTTGGGTGTGCGTTTTTGTAACCTAATTGGAAATTCCCCTTATTTCTAAAACCCTAATTACTCAAAGGAAATTATTAGGTTGATGGCAACTTCTCTTGCTCTAGGGTTTCAATTTCGCCCTATTGATGAGACTACCTGAGACGAAAGATCACCAGTAAACCTCTTTGATTCGACGCTATATCCATCATCGACATCTACAAGTCCTAGCCATGGGATCTCCCAGGTCCTATTTCTTCAAAAAAATATTATTTTTTCTTTCTTTTTTTTTTATGCATATAGAATGTGAGCTACATATATAGGGTCAACATTTGGTGGGAAAAATTAGCAAATTCTGTTAGTGGTGGATTGCTAGAGGTGTAGGTGTTAGTGGCCTCTTGAAGGAAATAACTTTTTAAATAAATCCACAGGTGATGAACTTGGGAGTTTGATTCAATGGAAGTCTGGGTGATGATTTATAGTTTGATGTCGGTTTTAAGGTCAGTTGTAGGATGGACCTCTTCTAATCGACTGGGTAAAGCCTTATATATGGCAAAGAGGTCTTAAGAGTTGTTATTTTTATTTTTATTCTTTTTTGGGTCCATTGGGAAAGAAGAAATTAGAGGTTAAAAAAAAATCCCTGAAAGAATGAATTCTCATTCAGAGGAGGTGAAGTTTATCGTTCTCCGCTTTATGTTAGACTTTAAGGTTCTTGTTAGACGTTTGTTTAATGTTAGCTTTGTGCTGTTGTTTAGTTGCTTTTTGTTCTTGAGCTTCGATTCTTGCTTACAATAATTTTCTAGTAAATTTTTAAGGTCACAGAATCATGTTGTCCATTTCTTCCTTTTTTCCATTCAGTTTGCAAACTTGCCAAATTTTCTGGTGTTTCAAATCAATTTTTATGGGTCGCATTCTTAATGTTCCAAATTAATTTTGAATGCTTATGTGAAAATGCAAAAGAAATATTCAATCATTAATAAGATGTTATTTTGACATATTAATTGGGATTATTTCTTTTATTTTAGATATATTTTAGTGTTTAAATAGAAATTTTAATGTTTTTTTTTTGTTTTAGAAGATGAAAAGTAAAGATTGCATCAAATTGAAGGAATAATGGCGAAAATCACAAATTTTGGAAAAATTGGAGAGATTATTACAAAGGATAAGGCAAGATTACGCTTAATGTCAGATTCACTTAAAAAGTTGAAGTTTAATTAGGAAACTGCTTTCCATCCCTATTATGTAGGGATTTGGATTTGTTTTATATAGGAATCTTTACAATATAGAATTAGACTAGGTTTAGACTAGGAAAATGATAAAAGAGATGACTTCCACCTCTCTCCACATTTCTTCCTAGTTTTTTTCTAAATCTTTCATATTTTCTTATATTTTTGGTGTTGAAACTTAAATCATGAGTGCCTAAACCTAAATATTCTAATTTAAGGGGATTCAAACTCTAGCTGTAACCTTGTGAGGTTTTGTTCTGAACTTATGTTTATGTTTTACTTCAAGTATTTCTTGTTTTGAGTTCTTATATTTTATGAATGATTAATATTTATTGATCTGACGAATTAATTTGATGTTAATTATTCTATAGCTATCTATGAATTCAATGATCCATAATTGTCATGAAATATCAGTACAAGTAGCAAATAGGTTATTTATGAAATTGAATATTTAACTTATGATAAATAAGAAAACTAAGTTGAATAGTTGCAACTATCTCGATAATTTAATTTAGGTTTTAGTTTTTTTTTCTCACTAAGCTTATTGGTATCATATAATTGATATGGAATGCTATTATATCAAGTAAATTGATAATAAGTTTTGGTTTGGATGTTGAGTTTGAAGTAATTAATTTAAGAAATTTGGAAACTTATTATAGCTATCCTAACATGTTTCGGACTAAATGCTTGATGTAAAAAAACATTTTTTTTAAACCATTAATCAATATTATAATTAGATGAAATCTTTTTTTAATCAAATTTAAGTATTCTTGAATTTCTTACTTCTATTCAATTGATTTATTTTAATTTCTTGTTAATTTTAGTTAATTAGTTAATTCCTCGGGGGGGGGGGGGGGGGGGGGGGGGGGGGGGGGGGGGGGGGGGGGGGGGGGGGGGGGGGGGGGG
>JANZLX010166371.1:0-13884 GCA_025531955.1 Erythroxylum orinocense
TCCTTCTTCTTCTTTCATTTAATTCAAGACAACTTAACTTAACCTAACACATTAATTCTCATTTAATTCATTTAATGTGTTACCTAACTTAATTAATTAATAGTATTTATGCATTTAAGGTCATATGCTAATTAATGCTAACTCAAATTACTTAAGCTAATCATGCTTAATTAACCTTAATAAATCACTAATTAATCATGCATAATTCATTAATTATTTACTTACACTTACTAATGCTAACTAACTTTACTTAATCAAAGTCAATTTGATTTAATGCTAGCTTAATTTAATTTACTGATGCTTTAAATTTCCTTTAATTTCAAACTAATCTTGCTTAATTTACTGACATGCTAAATTAATTAAGAAAATAAAATAACTAAATTAATAAAAAAAATTTCGGGGCTAATAATACTACAAAAAGTCGATATTAAGCAAATAGTACTTAGTTGATGAATCTCCTTAAAAATTCTTAAAATATTAACACTTTATTATGTAATATAATTATTTATTATTGGGTCATAAAAATTCTTATCTTATATTAATATCTTTCTCAAAACTATTAATAACTAATCCCTTAATTGATTAACTAAAATCTCTTTCTAGTTAAAACTCCTTAAGATTGCATTATCAACTAATGAAATTTACTGTTAGATTTGACCATAATTCAGAAGATTTATGTCGACCTATCTTTAAGTTTACATGAAAGTTCTTTCAATTATGGTAGATCTATTTAAACAAAAGAATTTTTCAATCTCAATCATATGAAATCAAATCATGAACTAATATTCTTGATATATTAGAACAAGAATAAAAGGCATAATTAAATCTCAATAAGTCAATCAATAAAACTACATTAAAATAAAAGATCAAAACATAATGTTATTATAACTTAGGCTTCATCGGCATTCGTTCCTATCCATAAGAAATGAAATCAATAACAAATATTCAGAAGAAAAACTAGAAAACAAAAAAAAACCCATATTATAAATCTCCCCTTGTCTTCTAATGAATCTTCTTGCAATTTGGGTTGAATTTTATTATCTATCGGATCTTGTGACGTAATATTCATGTTTTTCTAGTCCTCTATTTAGAATTATCACTTCTTTATGTTTCTTAAGATTAAAAAATCCTCTAAAACTTACTTCCCTTCTATTTGTTTCTGTTTACGTCCTTTTATAGTAAGAACTAGAGTTTTTAAGATGTATACGGTCAATATACACATTCATGTAGGTAACTGTGTATCTCCAAAAATACTTGAATTCAAGATTTTACACGAGCCCCAAAGACTTACATGGCAATATACATAGCTGTGTATATCAACATACACGGACTTGTAATTTCACACGACCAGAAACAATATTCTTCAAATCTCCACACATTTACAAGGACTTGCACAGTCACTATACACAGTCGTGTAGGTCCTCACTTTCTTTAATTCTTCATTCCATGTCACAATTTCATCTGAATTCTTCTCCTTTCGGTTTAAGAAGTCAATTATCACTTATAAATACACTTTAAATGAATTAAGTACTAAAAATACTATAAAACTATCAAATAACTAACAAAACACATTAAATATAGGTATATAATTATAGTCAAATAATTGTTTATCAGAGTCACATGAAAAGTATTAAATAAAACCCTCATAATCCCTGTATATTATTAAGTGATTTCTATATCATCTTATATTGGTTTGAAGCAAAAAGTAATAAGAGTTTTAAGAATTTTTTGAGAACTTCATGGAATGTATTAATTATCTTGCGCTTATAAACCTTATTATGGAAGGTAACTTTTTCACTTGATTAAATAAGCTATCAAATAGTAACTACATTAGGAAAAAGATTGGTAAAGTTTTGGTAGATAGGGAGTGGTTGAGTTTTGGTAGATAGGGAGTGGTTGAGAACCTGTCCAGAAAGTAAAGTAGTTTTTACAAATCCTAATGTATTAGACCATGCTCTAATGGTGATACTAGGAATTTGTTAAAAGGTCACAAAGAGATATCCATTTACGTCTAATGATTATTTAGTGATCCATGAAGGTTACTTACAGGTTATTATAAGAGGAAGAGAGAAGTTAATGCGTGGATATAAGGCATTCATATGTGTAAAGAAGCTAGGAAGCATCAAATAGGATATGAAACAGTTGAAGAAAAGCATAAAAAAATGACACTCTTTTCTAAGTTAAACAAGCTAAAAGGATAATGGAGAATGTCCATAACTCAATATATAAGAAACCTAAAGATGGTTGGTGGTTAGAATAAGATAAATTGACACTTGAAATGTACAAAAGAGATATGGATGATCGTTGCTCCCTACTAAGGACAAAGATCAAGGATTTCCTGGCATAAAGGAGAAGAGGAGTTCTAAATTATTCTTTAGTTCAATCTTGTCTAAAACGAATATAAAAAAACCAATAGTTTCTAGGATCACCTTTGTAATCATATTACATTTTTGGATCTTTTAAAGGAAAGAGCAATGGAATACTTCAAAAGCATATAGGGAAAATAGGAGAATAACAACTATAACTCACAAGTATTAAATTCCTTCATTTCGAACCAATTCTCTACTGAAATGAATTGGTCGTTAGTAGCTCCTTTCTAAGAAAAAGACATAAAACATGTTATGTTTAAGATGCAAGTTGAGAAATCACTTGTAGATGGTCTTAATAGAAGATTTTTCCAAAAGTCTTGGCTAAAATTTAAAGATGTGGCTACAAAAGCAATCTTGGAATTCTGTGAGTCTATTAAGCTCCTCAAAGCCATCAATAAGACATTCATTTGTTTGATCCCAAAAGGAAAAATCTTAAGAACTTTGGTGACTATAGACCTATTTCCTATTGCAACTTTCTCTATAAGATGGAGGCTAAACTCTTGGCCAAGAGGCTTAAGAAAGTGTTGGATCCACTAATGAACCTACCTAAGCACGTTTTATATAAGGGAGCTATATTGGAGATAACATTATATTCTCTCAAGAATTACCTAAATGTTACTCTAAAGCTATATTGGAGGTAACATTATATTCTCTCAGGAATTACTTAAGTGTTACTTTAACAAGAGAATCCCTAAACAATTGTGTATTGAAAATTAATCTTCACCAAAGTTAGGACTTCTTTACCTGTGATTTCATTAAGCTAGTGCTTGAGATGTTTGATTTGCTTATTAAGTTAAGGAACTAGCTGTATATGTGCTAAATCTCCCCATAATTTTCAATTTTAGTTAATCTAGAATCCTCTCTATGGTTTTAAGGTAGGAAAGGACTCAGGTAGCACGACCTCTTTCCCTTTATATTTTTATGTTATGAATGGAAGTATTCTCTAGGTTGTTGAACCATAACATCTCCCTAGATCCAGTGTTTCAATTTCAATACTAGTATAAGAAATTAAGAATATGCCATAAAATGTTTACATATGATTTACTGATATTAAATAAGGCTCACAAAGGATCAATTGAGCAAGTTATGCAAACTTTTCAAACTTTCAATGACTAGTCTTGCTTAAACATCAACCAGAAGAAGAGTTTTATAATATTTTCTAATAGAGCTACTGGAAATACATCTAGGTTAACTCTTTTAATAGGTATGTAGATCAAAGAGCCACCCTTTGATGACTTATATTTGCTTATAACATCAAGGAGACTCCTATTTAAGGAATGTATGCCTTTGGTAGAGAGGATCCAAAAAAGATTCAACTCTTAAAGCAACATTCACCGATCTTCTAATGATAGAATTCTCTTAGTCAAATTAGTGATTTGTTATATGTAGGTTTATTGGAGTTTATAGTGTTTTTTTTAATTGATCAAAACATTGGAAAATTTTATGAGACAATTCCTCTAGATTGTTCTTATCAATAAAAGGTTCAAACTAAAGTATATTGGAAGCAATTATATGATGAGAAGGAGAAAGAGAGGACTAGGTATAATTCCTATAAAAATTTTCAGCAAAACATCAATAGGGAGAAGAATATGGAGAATTCTAACCTATAAGGAGTCTCTTTATATTCACCGGATAAATTGTCTACTATTTACGAGGTAAAAGCCTATAGGAACTTTAGGAAAATCTAAGTAGATCTTTCTTTTTCTCCTATTTATTAAAGGAAAGGAAGTTAATTTCTAAATTCTTAAAATGTATCATTAGTGATGGAAAATTGGCTTAATTCCATTTTGATAACTAGGCGAAGGTAAGGGTTATCCATGATACATAATTATCAACGGAGAAGTTGGATAATATACCTAGTGAGGCTAAAGTTTACATGTGGGTAGAAGAGAAACAATGAAGGAATGTTCTTTTAAGTACTTGAACATATCATCTATGACTACAATCCCAATTCCAGCAACCTAACTCATATTGTTGGTTTCCACATCCCTTGAGTAAATTTACTATTTCCTCTTATAGGAAAAAATTGAGAATTGAAGGTTAGAAGGTGGCTTAGAGCAAATTGATCTAAAATTGTATTATTCCCCCTAAAACACCCTTTCTACTATAGTTATTGTTCAATGAGGGAGTACTTACCCTTGATAGGTTATCATTCCTCAGCCTAGTGAACAAACATGTTCTATGCAAAAGGGTAATAGGAAAGTGTAAATCATTTATTCTTTGAGTGTAATTTTCTAAGTGTGGCTACATATTAAGAGGATTACCTGTTGTAACTTTAAGGAGGGGAATTTAAGACCTTATATCAATTGCCTCTTGTATAAAGATAGTTTAAATAAAGATGATAGAACTGTATCACTTATTGCTTTTGGTAGCATAAAATTATCCATATGAAAAGAAAGATGTTGCAAAGAATTTAGTAGGGATGAGAAACATATTCCTATAAATTCCTATAATTATGAAAGAAATATTTTGAATTTTTAATTTTATGAGAATAAAAGGAGTTTATAGAATTAGACAAAAGAAAAGGAGAGAAAATAAAAGGAATCAAACTAGAGTATCTTGGGATAAGAAAGGAGCAACTTTGGAGGAAAAAAAAGGAACTTTCGTCAAGATTAAACCAAAGAACTAATGATTTTAAGATCCATAAGAATGATTTCTTTATTTTGTGTTCTTTCTTGATTATTATTGGTTTTTTTATTATTAATATAAACTAAATTGGGATAGACCTAGATGGGATGAACCTTAGAACTATTATTTTGGATTGATTTTCTAATTTAGTGAAAGACCCAAGTTTTATTATAAATTTTTCATAATTTTTATTTATGATTGAATTGAGATATGTTAGCATTCTAGTTCAATTTAGGAATTCATATGTAGGGATTCAAATATCTTATGTAAGAATAGATTATGGCACGATAATAGAGTTACATATATTCTTAAATATAAGACCACATAAATCTTTTAAGTTAGAGTTCAATCTATCAAGGGAATTTATATAACAAGTTAATTCATTAATAGGAGTTTCAATGAGAAAGAGATTTTAATCAATTGACTTAAGAATATGAGCCATATTTCTTTAGAAAGAGTATGGCCATAACTTTAGAATTTTTATTGGTATAAGAAACTAGGTTTAATCATTAAATTCAAGTACCTAAAGGTTTTAGGAGAATTCTACATTTAGATCATAATTATTATTTGGTTGTTCAATTCTTGTCCATTGCTTTTGTTCACTATTTTAGATTAGTTATTTCATCTTTGTTAATATTTTCTATAATTCGATCATTTATTTATTAGATTAGATAATAAAAAGATTTAGTTATAGTGCTTATAGTTCTCATAGGATTGCCACCCATATTCACTAAGATTATATTATAAGAATGATAGTTGTACTTACTTAGTGATATTTAGCATAATTTTGGTTATGTTACATACCTATATCACATTAAGTACTCATCAATCTTATGTCCCACAATATTGAAGTTAATGGTAAATTTGATTAACATTACATAAGTAAAGAGTTTAGGTTGTTTAACTTAAGATTTGCAAATTATTTCCTCTTATTTAGTATAATAGACCCCCACTCACTGTGAATCTTCATGACATTAATTCAATCATTCTCCAAGTTCTCAAGCTGATTAATTAACACTAGCAAAGCAAGCTTTATATCTTTATATGATCTTAGAATGTAGTTGATCTTCTCTCAAATATGTCTTATCTTTAACCCCTATAAGCACATTTTAAATACCTTAGAACTTCCATCACCACTAAAATTCCTACTTATAGAGACTTGTCTGCCTTTGCTAGAGGATATCTAGAAATGGATAAGTTACTAGCAAAATAGATACCCTTCTTATGGTGGGAGGCTTCATTTTGTCTCCTTAGTACTTAGCAACTTGAACATCTACTAAACCTCTCGGTTAGTCCTCTCAAAGGACCTAATCAAGTGTACTAAGAGAATCATCAAAACTTTTTTTTGATCAAGAGATGTAAATAAAAGTCTACAATAGTTAAAGTTAAATCGACTCACCTTTATTACCTAAAAGAGATAAGGAGATTGAGGATTGTTCCTATCAAAGCCATGAATAAGATGTTCATTATCAAAAGGACATAGAGGTTTTTCACTAATAAAGAATTCATTTGTTAATTGGATGCATGTTCACTAATTAGCTAATAGGTGCTTTTAGATTTGAAAACTAGTAAAGAGTACTCTTGGACTTTTGCTCAAATGCTAAAGATGAAAGACTCAATTGGTTAAGAAATTAAATAGCTAATTAGTAAACGACATGATACATTGTTATGGTGTGAAAATTAGTGTGATTTGGGAGCATTATACAAAAGATATAAGCTGGCTTCAGTTAGACATAATCAGCTTGATAAAGTTAGAGTGAAAAAGATAATCCAAGGTGAAGATTGGATTTGATACAGCCCAGGCTTCTCCTTTATTAGAAAAAACCTCCCTAGTTATAAACCAAACTTTAATTCATTTAATTAAATAATATGGTTAAGGAATAAATTAAGAAGAATTATAAACAAATATATTTTTTGGAAGCGATTAGGAAACACAACAAGAGGGTTAGTTGTTTTAACTTGGAAACACAATGAGAAGGCCAGTTGTTTTAACTTGGTCTAGTCCAAATTCAATTTACCAAAATCAATGTTTATCTTATAGCTTACTGCTAAAGATGCAAAGGTGGCTCTCTCATATTTCAACTTTATAAGTTTTCCCCATAATCCATTAAAAATTATTCTTTCAATGTTAATTCTCCTTAGCTCTATGGAATCACATTCAAGGTTTGTGTAACAACTTCTGTTCAGAAATAGAATGACCAAAATTATCAAATGGGCTAAAAACTAGATGACCTAAATGAAAGGACACTTTTATATCTTAAAGTCTGCCTTTAACTATGGTGTATATGTGGTTTGAAGAGAAAGAAACACTAAAGGTTTTCAAGAGAAATCTCTGAACCAATCTATTTTCACCTCCAAAACTTTAAACTAGATCACAAAAATAAGCTTGGCCTCCAAAGTGTATACCAAAGCCAAGTTAATGATAAAAAAAATGGAATTTAATTGATGATGGAGGAATTTCAAGCTTTAACACCAAATTTTCATAGATGTTACTTCTTAATTGAATCCTATCTCCCTACTAAACATGTCTTTAACTCATATTAACAATCTCAATTGCTCAATTTGATAAGTTGATCAATTAGAAATCTATGTTAGCTGCTTTAATGTTTTTATTTAGCTTATTTAGTTTTTGGGTGACTTTTTTTTAAGGCCTTTTATCTACCCACTTGTATTACCTTGACTTCCTTAAATCTTATTTTAATTTTAGAAAAATATGAGTCTATTATACAATAAATACTACTTCAATCTATAAAACAGTGCTATTACTTTATACCAAAAAAATTATTATGTTCTACTAATAAAAATAAACCCCATTATAATAAATACTAACAACCTCCACTTTTATAGATAAATCCAACTAGATAACATCCTCTCTCTTAATTTGATTTGAGTGTACATCAAGTGTTCTAACTATAAGCATAGAAACAACATATAAACATTTTAAACATATAAGTTTCCATACTAAAGTCTCTCTTTATCAAATTATAATGAAAGGAAACTTAAGCACAACAGGCCTTTTTAAATAAGAATAAAAAGTTACATAATTCGATTAAAAGTAAGGAGTTAATAATACTTATAGTCATCATTGCTTTTCAACACTAATTTAAAAGTGACTAGAAAATTACTTTTCACATAACTTGAAATTCCTATTTAAATAGTATGAGACAAACTTAAGCCATCACATAATTTATTACAATACTTATTTATAATACACTCTTAATTCCAATTCCAACTGAAATTATGCATGTAATAAGTAATGGATATCAAGCAACGTCATCATAGAAGGAATTTAACACAAAAGGGTTATGGTTGGATCAAAAAATTGGAATTATAAGCATATCATTATAATTTAGTTTAAAGCTGTTTGAAATTGCAATTCTTTACAAATACCCAAAAAATTGGACAATTGTAAAAAAGGTCACAATTTCTTTAAATTAGGTGAGGAATCTAATTCTATTAATAATTAGACAAATAATTAGCTACATAAATCTAATTCTCATTCTACACTTCCTAATGTAACCTAAGTAAATAGTAAGTAACTCAACAAATTGTAGTAACAAAACATGGAAAGTACTTGCTAAAAGAATCATCTTTAGTATTAATTAAGACATAAATCAATAACATATGAATTATTTTGGTTGGCTTTCCATCCCAATCATAAAAAATACAAATTATTGAAATAATTTCTAACTCTTATAGTTTGAAATCCCCGTATGGAAGGTTGCTCATTAATTGACAATCTTAACATATTGTCATTTGATGGGAACTCATTATTATGTTATGGTCTATTATCTAAAAAGATGTGCTTTGTCATACGAGAACATCTACTCAATATAATTTGTTTTGCCAATATGTTGCATATTCATCTTGATATTACTTGCAGTGCAACTTAATACTCTTATTTCGATAATATACAGGAAGAAAAATTATAATGCTTCTAGTTTAGAACCCCAAATAAAAGAATTGGTTATGAAATGACAAGCTTAGCAGATTGATTGTTCTAAGAAATTCCTTCACAACAATTTGAGCAAAGTTAAGATATATGGAAATACCAAAATGTGGAATTTTCTTTGGTACTTTGGAGAACTTCAACTTACCCACTGGAGTTTATAGAGCTTGAACATGCCCACTAGAGCTTAGAGAACTTCGAGACACCCACTAAAACTTTGTTGTTGCACACACTCACTCGAAAGTATGCTCTTACACACCCACTAAAACTTTGTTCTTGTACACATATATACTCATTTAAGTTTTACAGCTTTTGAAAGTAAAAATTGTTTAAATCTTTTAATAAGTTCACTTTTATTCCAAATAATTGTAAAAATATGCAACATTAATGTCAAGATAGTATATATATATAACATTAAACTGCTATGATTTTATATTTAAAAAGTAAATGCAAAGTCAAATTCATCAATGTTTCTAGGCATGAATCTGGTAATAGTAGTGGTTCAGCCAAATTCTGTTGAGGCTGGACGTTGCTATTCGGATCTATAACTTCGTGTGTTCTTGGCTGTTGAATACCTGCAAAACAAATAAAGGCACACCGGGGGTGATTTCCGGTAGGCCCCTCCGATGCTTAAGTCAGTCTTTTGGTAAGGGTTGGAGTCGCTTAGAGTAGGAAAAACTAGGGTTTCAGTCTCGTACCTGAATCATGGCTGAATAGTACCTTATATAGGGGACATTGGCTAGGTTTAGTTCTCTACGTAAGTCTTAGTGTTTGCATGGGAGACAATCTCCTACTATTGGTCCGTCGGTGTTTGGGCCTGAAATTGAGCCTCGTTTGGCCGACCTAACCATAAGCCCCCTACTCCTCGACTTTGATCGAAGAGAAGGGTCGAAGGAGTACATGTGGATAGTGCGGCCCGTCGGTGTGCCCATTTGCTATCAGGTCGATTGATCGGGCTACTAAGACATAAGACCGATCTTTTGGCGTGTGGTATGGTTGGGCGATAGCTCGGCTCGCGCTATGTGGGGGCAGTCTAGTCTCAATATTAGGTCTAATTATTACTTGGCGATACGTATCTGTTGAGCGCTGTTTGAAATTTGAAACGATGCGTCCGTTTGACTGCCGCACAGCTGTCATACGTTGTCACATTCTGTCATGCGCGTCCCTTCAACTGTCACGCCGTTTCTAATTTTTGAAGAACCTAATTAACCGCCGCTCAGATTTTGCCACGTGTTTAACCTCGGTTGGGATTTCACCATGCATCTGTCATCGATTGGTATTCCCGTTCAGTTGATGCTATAAATTTGAATCCGGTGGTCGTCTTTCTTCTTTTACTCTGCGTATTTGTTTCCCGCCTTCTATTCTCTGGGTTTTTGTCTCTGCTACTCTTTGTAGCTACCAGAATACCTTTCACCACCGTTTTCACAACTACAAACCTCCATTACTAAATAGGTACGTCTATTTTTTCCCCTTCTTCCTTAGATTTTCTTTTTATAATCATGTCTTCGACTAGCTCTAGAGGGGAGGTTAGACCCGGGGAGGAAACCGCCGAAAAGGCCTTAGAGGTTGGGCCGCTGGGGATAGCGACTGAAAGGGTAGAGGCGCTAGAGACTGGTGGGAATGAGGCGCCTGAAGCAGAAGGGATTGAGGAAGTTGAGGTGAGTGTCCAGAAGGACGGGCTGGTTGTCGAGAATCCTCCGAGTGACCCATCGGCGATGACCGTGAGAGATTTGAACCGATCGATCATTCAGCACAACATCCCCACGACGTGGGGGCCCAGACTGGCCTCTGCGAATGAAAGAATTTACAACAGTTCGAGGGGTTACTTTGCTGTTTCGGACAGCTTCTTCACAATCGGTGGTATGAAGCTCCCCTATGTCCCGGTAATTGACGAAGTGTGTCGCGCTTACCAATTGAGGCCGAGCCAGATTCCTCCGAACGGCTGGAGATTTATGAATGGCCTGGCCTTACTGTGCCATCAGTTCAGTTGCACTCCGTCAGTCGGCATCCTGCGCCACTTCTTGAGAATGAACCAGAGCTCAAGTACTGGGGCCGGGATCCCTTCTCTTCAGTACAGAGATGTGCGTTACCACCCCGCTGGGACGGCCTCGAAGGTCCAATCCTGGAGGATGAAGTACTTCTTCGTGAGGCCTCTGGGGTCTTCTTTCGAATCTAGGCCGTGGAGATATCTGTTGGCCGAACAGTGGAATGACCTTTTGAGCGTGTTCCTTAGTGGGGAGGAGCAGGAGGTGATTGGTCGAATAAAGGCGCTCGGTCGGTATAACTTTGACCGGCTCATTATGGGGTATAAAAGGGGGGCCTCAGCCGATTCGTTATTGGTTTACCCCCCGTCCCGGATTAACGGGCTAGGAGAAGAAACTGCCCCTTCTGGTCGATCCTTCATAATTTCATTATTTTCTGCATTTGTAGGTTGTGGTTTCATCTTCTAACCTGTTTCCATGTTTGTGCAGCCATAGTGAGAGCTAACGCCTTTTCCGGGTCCTCCAGCGCTTCCAAGAGCCAACGACGGGCTGCCAGGCCGTCCAATAAGACCAAAGAGCCAAGCAAGGAGGGGGAACCCAGCCTGGAGGTCGCTCAACCGGCTGTCTCCGAGCCGCCCACAGCACTCATCCAGGCAACAGCCCCCGTATGACCGAAGGCGCTGACCCAGTGGGTGGACATCGAAGAAGAGGATGGGGAGGCAGAACCACTTCTTAAGAGGAGAAAAATCGTCCGGGTTCTCGAAAGAGGCGCCAGTAGGGAGAAAGGAAAAGAGGCAGAGGGAGGCGAAGATCACGTAGCCCGGCCGGAAGAGGGCAAAAGGACAGAGCGATCGACAAGCGTCGATAAGTGGGAGCCAGCGATTAGCCTGGATAAGACCGTGTCTCTTGGGAGCATCGAAGTGGCATTTCATCTTGCTGAAAATATCATTCCTCCCACGGATGAGAGATTTTTCAATTCGCTGGATGAGTTGAAGCTGTCGGCTCGTCTCGTTTGTAACTGTGCAAGGGATCTGGCGTTCACTTTTGAGACGCACCGCCGAGTCATGCAACTGGTTGAGCAGAGCAACGGTTCAAAAGATAAGCTTGCGGAGATTCAAGAAGAAAGAGACGTTGCGCAAGTTCAACTTTCCTCTTTGGAAGAGGAGAAGAAACGCTGGGAGGATGAGAGGAACTTTTTGAAAGCTCAGCTCGCGTCGGGGGAGGAGGAGAAGAGCCTGGTGACCGCAGCCAGGGCCGAGCTGGAGGAGAAGTGCCGTGTGCTGCAACTCGCTAACGAGGGTCTGAAGGGAGAGGTGCTCGCTGCCAATTCTAAGGCAAAGATGGCAGACGAGCAACGATCCAAGTTCCTTCAGGATTGCCACGCTGCGGTGGATGCCAGCGTAAGGGCTGAGAACAGGGTAAAGGAGTTGCAAAGCTCCATCAAAAGGGAGAGGATCGATGAATCAAGCGATGGAAAGAGCGGAATTTAGAAGAGGAATGCCATGAATACGCTTGCGACCTGATTCTCTCCACCCTGAAGAGCTACCATAGCGTTCACGTTCCTGACGGGTCGAATCCTCCCTCCTTTGAGGACTATGCTGAGCCGATGATTCCCCCCGACCTCGGCCTCTCTTTGGTAGAAATGATGGAGCTGGTCGAGGGAGAACCTCTGGTCATTCCAGATGAGGAGCTAGACCTTAGCTCGGATGAGGAGGAAGAACAGCCACTCGAGGATGTCCCTCTGGTTCTTCCCGCGGATCCTTGTCCTACCTCGGCCGCTCATCCAGCCCCTCTTCATGCTGATCCAGTTGCTTTTCCTCCTGACCCTGCCTCAGTTATGATGCCGCGCTCCGACGCTGTGTAGCCGACCTCCGAGGCTATTTCTTCCGAGCCGGCTGCTAGTTCATCCGTTCCTACGAAGGAATGATTCTTGTTTTTCCGTCTTTTGAAGCTCACCTGGTCGGGATTGTGACCGGGGCCACCTTTTTGTAAATGAAAATTGTTATTTTATCCTTCACTCGCTTTTTTATTTTTGCTAGATGAGAACCAGGACTCTCACTAGTTTCACACAAGTGATCTCTTTTTCTTCAAACAACAGGTGTATCCATTACTCGAACGATAATGATACCGAAACTTCGTATCGAGGCCGAGCGATCCGAGATTCTGTTCTCGAGATCGCCTAGTTCCAAGATCTAGCTTGGAACCTGGCCGAGAGTTGTCGAGGCCGAGCGACCCGAGATTCTGTTCTCGGCATCGCCTGGTTCCAAGATCTCGTTTGGAACTTGGCCGAGCGTTGTCGAGGCCGAGCGACCCGAGATTCTGTTCTCGACATCGCCTGGTTCCAAGATCTCATTTGGAACCTGGCCGAGCGTGTTTGATGGCAATCAGTCTGTCATGTTGTTCTAACACATTTTGGCAAGCTTTTGTTACCAAAAAATTTGAAAACCCTTTATTTATGATGATAGGGGCGTGGGCCGTTAAAAAACCTGACTAGCAAGATCAAGAAAAAGGTACCCACTACAGATGCATAATCCTCAATAAAGTACAAAATAAAGAAATAAAATAAGCAAAGCTTATCTATTGATAAAACGCTTTCAAATGTTGGGAGTTCCAAGGTCTCGATAGAGTCTTGCCATCAACGCTGCGCAGGATGTATGAGTCATGTCCGACCTGCTTAACCACTTGATAGGGTCCTTCCCATGTCTGCCCTAGCTTTCCGGGGTGCTTCCCGACCGCCTTGGCCTTTTTTAGGACATAGCCACCGATCTTTATGTCGCTCGGCATGACTCTCGGGTTGTAAAACCTTGTTGCCTTTTGTCTGATAGCCTCTGACCGAGCAACTACTCTATCCCTGTCTTCACTTAGAAGCACAAGTTCTACTCTACGGGCTTCATTGTTTCGCTCTTCTTCATAACCCGATACTCTTTGATTGTGCAGTACTACTTCCACTAGGACT
>JANZLX010166433.1:0-13880 GCA_025531955.1 Erythroxylum orinocense
GTGTATCAAGTTACTGTGAATGAGACTTTGATAATAAGAGCAAATAATGCTAACAATGAAATGACGACTAATTGAGTTATAAAATGAGAATTTGGATAAGATGTGAAATTTGATAATATACCTGGGATTGTCATTGAGCATGTATTGTACATAGTCCATATACACATTTGTGCATAAATAAATGCTTAAAATTGTGCAAAGTTAATAATATGTGTGTGCAATGTGTATATTGCATAATTTGGATATGCAGGATAAACGTTTGCATTTATACGTTTCCAGAACTTACAAGCAAATGCTAATCTAGAGCGTACTGTGAGTCAACCTTGATAGTCTCATTCACTGTTTGTTATATTTTAACTTTCTGCTTTGAATTGCCATTGAAATGAAATAGGTGATACAAAAATTAATTGTTAAATGCTAGACTGAGTTTTGAAGAGAAATGTGAATATGCATATAAATTGTTCTGATTCTAGACATTGAATGTCTGAGAAGTTTGATAAATGCATGAATAATAACACAAATTCTCCTTATATGTGAATTTGACGAAATAGGTAATACTCAAATTGACTGTTAAATGCCAGACCATGGTTTGATTATAAATGCGTTCTAAATGTGAATGAAAAAGTGATTCTCAACTTAAATGTTAAATGTCGGACTAAGGTTTGATGACATATGAAAGTGACTGATTGATTATATATGATTGATGCATTCCATTCCATGAATATATGAAACATAAAGGTAGTTATGACCGGAGTCGCCGATGAAAAAAAGCTTAAAGCTCAATATATGATAAGAGCCTCAGGCTCAGTTGTGAATGTACCCGGTATCCACTAAGGGATATGGGACATTATCTGATACAGCTCGGTATCCACAAGAGATATAGGCCAGCACGGTATCCACTAAGGGATATGGGCCAGTGAAAAAGGCACTCGGTCATAACAAAGTAACAAATTAAAAGTAAGTCTCATGTGCATTACATATGCATGATATGAATGATTATAATGGTTTGAATGACTTCTAAATGTGATATGTGTTGAATGTGAAATGTGAAATGATTGATCAGGTGTATGTGACTCGATATGATTATTAATTAATTGATGCGTATTATGTGAATATGTGTACTGTATGCGTTGTGTGATTGAGTAAGTCATCAAGGATGATCACTCACTGAGTTCGCAAAACTCACCCAAAATTTGTAATATTTTTCAAGCTCAGAAGAGTTCCGCCGTTAGGCAAACGAGAGTATAGCTACTACATTCAAAAAAGAGGTAGAGGTCATGATCAATTTACCTCTGCATTTGTATTTTCTTATTTTTGTATAAATTTGTATAGTCCACGATTTCTGTACAATATGTATTCAAATATTTCTATGTGTAATAACTGGTGAAATTTGGAAATGTTTTGTAAAAGAGATTGATCAAAATGCAATGACAATTGTGATTTCAAATTTTATAAAATAAAAGTATGGGCCCGATTTAATTACTGATTTCCGTATACGCGTATATTGTTTTTAAAAAAAATTGTACCGAGTTTTAAATGTTCGATTGTTCTAGCATGTTATTCTTGCGGGATTCATACTCGGACTTCACTGAGGATGTCGGGTACATGTCTTGCAAGAGTGAGATGCTACATTTGATGAGTTTAAAAAAATGGTTTGTTATGGACGGGTAGATGTAAAATATACTGTTTATTTTTAAAATGGAGTTATGAGAATGAAAACTCCTACTTTGAACATTATATGTTGCACTACGTTTACTATGTTTTTTGTTATTTGTTTTGTTATTCTTGAAGTTGTTGTAATATGGGCTCATCATAAACAATTAAATACAAAAATTATATCAGAATAAACAATTGGAGAAACATATCCAATTGTGATTAGATATAAAAGTGATAATATCAGTAAAGTGATTACATCACGTTTTGTTTATATACAGAAGTTATACTATCTATCCGTCCATATATATAGACAACATCAATTTAAAGTTTGCAAGTCAACCATATTGCTTCCCTCATTTGCATTTGATTAAGAAGGTTCTTCATGTAAAGTCTGCAAGACAACCACATTGCTTCCCTCATTTGCATTTGATTAAGAAGGTTCTTCATGTACTGGTTGATTTCCTGATGAGCTCCACCTCATTGATTCAGTTTGTAACTGTTGAGAGGTTATGCTAGGTTGTCCATTGAACCTGACCTCTTGGATGGAAAGGTAGATTGAATGAATGTGAATCAACTTCTCCAAACATCCATTTACAGCTATGCGAAGAGCTACTAACCTACAAATAAACATGTCGTTAACAGTATTCAATCTTAATAATATTCAATCTTGAAAGAAATCAATAATGGTTAAAGAGATAAATATACTCACAATATTGCTTTGTTGGCTTGCTACAACAACCTGTTCAGGTTCTGAGGAGACATCAGGAATGAACTAGTAAATATGAAATAAATAATGTCAGAAATGATCATTAGATATATAAACCAATACATGCAAAGAATTTGTCACACCTGTGGAGATTGCTGAGCGGGTTGGGTTGATGAATGATTGTTACATTTTCTTGCATTGTGACTAGAATTGCCACATTTTCCACATTTTTGTACTTGAACCTTTCTACTTGATTTGTTTGGATTTCTCAACTTAATAGGCTCATTTACTCCTCTCCTTCTAGTTGTTTTAGGTCTTCTAGGCATGGCTCTTTTCGCTGAGGGGTTTACTACATCTTTATCTTCAACTGTAGGCCAGAAAATAGGTCCTCTAATAGGCTGTAAGACATGCTCATACACTGCCATAAATTTATATTTCTTGTAGCACTCATCCACATATGCCTTCGGCTGTTGTTTTGAATGGTGAATAGAACTTACAGTATGCTTGCAAGGATATCTATATAGCTCCCATGCCCGAGAACACATGATTGGTTTCTACCAATTCTCACAATATGCTTCGCATCACTTTCGTTAATTTCATACGCTCTATCACCATTCTAGACCATTCTCCACTGCATAGCAACTTTCTTATTCATTTCTAAGTTCTTGACAATTCTGGGTGCAACTTCTGATTTCCAGCCATATGCAAATTGTCTCATTTCTGCATGCCTCTTCATCACCATAATTTTGATTATTTCTAGTATGCTTATAATGGGCCTATCTCTAGCCAGCAATATCCATCTATTGAATGTTTCACTCATGTTGTTATCGAGAATTGGACATTTGGATTCAAATGACCGGGAACATCGTGCCCATCTCTCCTTTGGATATTCAAGCAATAATGATGCACATCCAAGTGTGATTTTGTCCAACCTTTTCGGCTATTTATTAAAATCTTCCACATATGTTGACCAAGCACAATTCCAAAATTGCTTTCGCAAGTCTTTTCCTTTGAAGTTCATCTGTCAATTATGGTATATATGACATGCACACATACGAAGAGTAATATATGGGATCGTGTCTTCTACTGCTCTAATCAATCCCTATAACAATGGAATAGATAAAGTTAGTATATGGTTGATACAATATAATATGTTCACTAATCAATGAAAAAATAAATACCTTCTGCACATTTGATATTATTATTAGTCCTTGGGGTCTTATTTAAACGTATGATAAACTTCATAATTCAATTTGAGCACTCTAAAATATTATGGTCTATTTTGTACATTTGTGAAAACACTAGGAGTTAATTAGTTCTTTTGGTCTTTTCATAAACGTAGCTAAAATTTATTAGCTATGTTCTAAATACGTAGCTAATAATTTTTACCTACGAAAAATAAGTGTAGTTAAAAGGTATTAATGGTGGTTTCTCAAAATGTTGCTAATAATCGTAGCAAAAAATTATCAGCAACAATTAGCGAAAAACATTGTTTATAATTTTTAGCTACTAATACTTGACAATATTTTTTACTATTAGCGACAATTTTGAAACCTTCGGCTACAATTTTTTTCTTAGCCAAAAGTTCTTTTTGTTGTATTGTAATTTAGCATTTCTTCCTGAATGACTTAAGTTCAAAATCAACAAAATGAGAATTGAGATTTTGTGCTGTTATTATGACTAATCATACAAATCTCTCTTTTTCTAAAAAAAAATGGTCAGCGTAGAATAAACTTCAGCTTAATCATCATCCAAAAAATAATAAAAACAAAAATAAATGCGAAAAGCCTCTAGTTGCTATCTATTGGTGTCTTTTGTTTTTCTTCAACAATTTAGGCCTAGGCTTCATGGGCTTCAAGAACTGGGCCTGCAATTTTACAGCCTCCCTCAGAACTCCCAGTAATGTCTCTTCCACCGCCGCCCCACCTTCCTCCACCGCCCCCAACCACCGTGCCACCGCCTCTATCGTGCTCACGCATCCTCGGCATGGCTCCTTCCTCAACACCAGCTCTGACTCGTATATACTCTCTCCTTCCACCTCCATATCAAATCCATCCAAGCACACCCTCGTCGCGAGTTTACTCAAAAACCCTTCGCTCGCTTTCACCATCTCTTTCGCATGCTTCCACGTCGCATCGAACACTATCAGAACTAAACGCCCTTTTTCGGCCTTGAGCTCCGATAAGGGAACGGCAGCCGAGGAAGGGGTGTGAGGGAACAAGTAGAACATGGGCGGAGGAGGCTTGTCGCCAGCGAATATGGGGTGGAGTAGGTTTGGAGTGAGGCGGCGAGCGATGATAGTAGCGGCATTGAGGAGAGATTTGGTGAGAAGATGAGCTGTGTTGAGTTTGTGTTGAGACTCGTGAGGATGTTGGATTACTATGATCTGAGTGGACGTTGGGATCGGTGAGGATGGGATGACGTGGCAGAGACAGACGGGGGTTGGTCGGTTGCAGTTGTCGCAAATTTGTCGCCGCCGGTGCGAGGGCGTTGATACTTCGCCGGCGAATTCTAATTCCATTTCCTACGGACTGAAAACAAGACGTCTTTACTCGTATAGCCCGTGGCGTAAGAAGACAAGATCTCTACATCAAAACGCAATGTCGTTCATTACACTTAGTATCACTAAACGACATCGTTCTTTTCACTCACTAAACGACATCGTTCTTGTCAAGGTACACTAACTTCGACGGGATTTTATTGGTCAGGTTTTGTACGCGAAACTGAAGTTGGAAGTATGGCGACGGAGATGGCGAGTAGTACGAGTTTCGAAATTTCTCAGTTTCAACACACCCCTTCTTACTGGTACATGTAAACCTAGTATTAGTACCGTTACGTTGAACTCTTTTATAGTTCTAGATGGAATTGGAGTTCTTCTTTGGGTTAGGTCTAATTTTGTGGTTTTGACTTTAAACTTATGTAGTGAGGAGAATGTGTATATGCTTTGCAAGAAGCTCAAGGATATTGGTGTAGCAGATGCTGATGGGTCTGATCTTTTCGTTGCTTTTATTTCCAATGATAAGAAACAGGCAGCTATCTGTTTGCTCTTCTTATGATTTTTCTTTTCCAGAAAAGAATGAAGTCTTGATTTCACGGAAAGAAGATCAAGAGATAGCAAATATGTGAATATTCTATATAAAATGTTGTCAAATTATCAATTATTTCAGCTGATTAATCAAAATGATGCTCTTAGTTAACTGCTTGTTTCACCTGATTGTAATTACTGGATTGCACATTTACCTTTTGAATGCAGGTCTCCTAGTACTCATTCTTTTTATTTTTGACAACGTTTATAGGTCCCATTGTGGTATCAAAAGGCTAGTAAGAGAGCAGATGGTGCTGTCATATGGGATTATCACGTCATTTGCATACAGGTGAATGCTGACCTGTTTTTCTCAGTAAGGAATATTTGTTTTGCTCATTAATGACAAAATATACCTAACGTTCATTTGATATATGCAGAGGAAAAGAGATACTAGCTCTGCTCCTTTAGTATGGGATTTGGATTCTAGTCTGCCTGTTCCTTCCACTTTAGCTACCTATGTAGCTGAAACCATCCGACCATCATTTAAGTTCTTCTCTGAGTATCAGAGGTACTATGAATCTTGTTATAAAATTGCATAAATTGAAATTGAAGTAATTGAATCAAGTTGTTTTCTGGAAAGCAGATAGCATTTCCAATTGATGAAATACGGCTTTAGCTATAGAGCTTGTAATGGGCTCTTTGTTTGTGGCCTGAGGTTCGGCATGGTGGAAATGTTGTTGAAATTTCATCTATTTTTCTTTTCTATTTTCAAAAGAAAGGCTTATGAACAGTATCATCCTAGTGCAGAACATTTGTGCTTCAATAAGAAATGGTTTATATTCTCCATATTTAGTAGTTAGTGCTCTGTTTTCATACACATATGGTGTTTAGTTACTTCCTAATTATCTGCATTAAGTTTAGGAGCTGTGATTTTCATGATGGTTTTCTAACCCAATAACAGGTTTGTCTTTTTTGTGTTTATTGATCTCATTGCTCATCTGAGGTTGGTTTCAAGGACTTATCTCGGTTAACACGTTAACATTTGTAGTTGCTTGACTGCTAACTAATCAGTTTGATATTTAAAATTGTTACTAAAGAACATCGTAAACTTTTCCATTTAGCATGTTTATGTTGGAGAAAAACTGGTGGATGTAAGCATGGAGAGTTACTTTTAATTTGCTTCATTTTCCAAATCCAGTTGGGTTAAGGTCTAGTATTATGATTCAGAGTAGTAACCTATTTCATCTAACTGATTTATGCGACTTTACTACAAAAATACGTTCTTTTCTCTCTGCACTTTGTAGCAGAACTGATTTATGTAGTTATAACTTGGGTTTTCTTGAAATTCAGATTCTTTCGGATTGTGCATGCTCCAGTGTTCCTGCGTTGGTTTTCGTCAAATAGAAGTCACATGAAAGATCCTATTGGGAATTGGATTGCTGAACCTCCCGCATATGATCCCATAGTTGCTGAGGGTAAAGCTTTTCACTTGTTGTCTACCACTTGTCAACTTTTACTTTTGAAAATTAGTTTGCCATACAAGGATCTTAGGAGTAGTATGGAACCTCGTAATGGAAGTGTGTCACTATTCAAGCACATTTATGTGCAATTTCATGATTAAGAGTCTGGAACTAATGAAGTTTGGCACATTTATATACCCTCATGATGAGAGTTTGGAACAAATAAAGTAGGCTTTATCAGCGCCAACCATCTTAAAAGCATGATGCAAGCATGCTTCTTTGTAGTTGCATGATTCATGTTTGTTCTGGTTTTCATCTAGGTTTTTTTTCTTCTATGCCTGAATCCTCGTGAGTAAAATTCATACAAAAGAAATTCGGTGTCACAATTGTATAGCAGTGCACTTAGTCCAACGTATTGTGTAGTAACGTCAATAAACTGAAAAAACAGAAGAATTAGCCAAACATAAGAGGAGCATGATCCTGTTATGCGGTTGCCTGTAATTTGTAAATAGAAACGAGGGGGCCTGTTAACCATCCTAGATGTCCATAGCTATAGTTGAATGCATTTCAGTGTGTATGATTGAACAAACACGTTAACTTGTTTTTTCTTTCTGTATAAGCAGATGGAACAGTGCACAATTTGAACGAGTACATAGAGATCCATGCTCATGATGTGGTGGGAAATGTGGGAACAGACATGATAGTTTCATCATTGACCCAGAAATTTGGCATGGTTATAGGTGTAAGTCAGGTGGAGGAGTTTTTTTCTAAAGTTTGGTGAATGACATAAATGAGCTAGCTACATGTCATGATATAACAAGACCTTGCCTACTAATTGCGGAAATTATTAGTTACACACAGTGTCAACATAATCTCATTCAAAAAAAAAAATGCCGTACAACTGCAATGAATGTACTGCTAGTGTTCCATGACAAAACCTTATGGACGTTCCTTGACCTAGATGATAAGGCTGATAACAGACCATAAACCCACCAAATGTGAGATGAACTGCGACTGAACCAGATAATAAGGCTGATCGCAAACGATGTGACCACTTGCAAAATCAAGTTTCATCTTCGTTGTCCGAGAGTAAAAAATCTCCAATTTGCTGCCTGCGAGCAGAAAACCGTTACTATCATTTAGACAGGGCCTGAAGGTAAGTGTTGTCCCTTTGAAATAAATTATTAAAGAGAACAACATTGGGTGGCAATTAAATAAAATTATAGAATGGAAGAGGATACAGTAGGAAATAAGGATTTTGCTCTATGAGCACCGAACAGAGTTATAGCTTGCGAACTAGAATTACAAAAGGTGGCATGACAAGATTGTATTCTGCACGCCAACATAGAAGTCACTATAATCCTTGTTTTCTAAAATTCTAAATGCAGGTCTGTAATAACTTCAGACAGTTTCTTACCTAAATAAACTGAGATTACCATGGTTGCTACTTTTTGCTCGGGAAACCAACTGCTGGGGTAGAAGCAAATAGAACTGCTCCATCAATGTGGGGTCCTTGGGTAGGATCTGAAACTTGCAACTTGAGCAACAGCAAACATTAAATTTTGAACTTTGGGAACTATCATGAGCACTCAAACTCAATAATTCAGAATTATCGAGTGGACTATTGCAGATAGGACAAAAGAACTCGGAGGAAATAGACTCCTTGGGCTTCTGATTGTATCTCTTTATACGTCTTTGGGTAGCCAAAGGCATGTCGCAATCATTAATCTCAGGAATCCTGTTGAAATGGAATGCTTTAAGCTTCCCTGCAGTTCGAACAATTGTAGACTCTCGGGAAGGATTTTCTTCCTGAAATCCAAGGCCTCTCAGTGGTTATTGTTTAGCATTCACTTTTAAATAAAATAGTAATGGCGTTGTATCATAAATATTCTTCCTACAAATTTACTTCTTATTTTGGCACATCAGAGACTTGTTTACAAATTTATGCAAAACCTTTAGAGACTTCATGCAAATGAAAGTTACATCCAAGCTGAAAACCAGTATGAATTTGATCCTGTAAAGAATGTGGTATATACTCAAAAATAAATAATAGTCCACTTCAAGGGATGAGATGAAAGTGCATAAGAAGATTATTATCCAGAAATAAGAACTAATAACCTTTAATTTTGCAAGATTAATATTTTTTACCTGCAATAAAGTCACAAATGAAGAAACCAAACTATTGATTCCAGCATGACGACTGTTAAGCAACTCTACAGTCTTTAAACTGCCCTGTCGCGATGAGAACTGAACCATCATTACTGTAGTAGACAAAATCTTACTCAACTCTTTACAGATATCTAAAGAATCATAGCATTAAAAAATGTTTTGAACTATAAGCTAAATGAAATGATCTGAATCACTAACCCATCAAGCCAGCATAGCAAGTTCAGCTCTTGTGCTGTACAGTCACGAAGTGGAAGTACCACTGGGATCTCCCATCTTGCATCCACATATTGAATATCTGCTGATAAAGAATATCCTTGGCCCTATGTTTGAAAATAAACATGCTTAATATAACTAAAGATGATTAAATCTCATAAATGTTTTTGATGGTCAAAACCAATGACCAAATATTACATCTATCCCTATTTCCTTCAAGATAAAGAACAAGTTAGGTAAATGATTAGAATCTCTTCCATTCTATCCTATTTCTTGAACTAAATTTCTATTTCTTCAACTAAATTCTTATATTTTTCATGGTTTTAGGAGTTCTAGTACAACACACTTGAAGATTATTTAATAGGTGCAATACAGTGAAAAATAGTAGTTACAGAGAAATGATACCATCCAAATTAAGTGGAAGCTTTTAGATAGTTACAAGTAGTCAAATAACATTCCCCATGATCCAAATCATACAAAAGGATCATGGGCTCCTGAAGAACCACCTTAGGTGATCCACCTTCCCTTGATTGCAACAAGGCACATCAAGGTTTATCAGGAACCTGTCGTGCCAGCTGACTACAGTTTGAAGAAACCTCTAGAAGAAGGATGGTTTAAGTCTGTTATGCTAAAATGTCAATTGAGAAGTTTCATGATAGGCGACAAACTATCCAATTCCAACTTGTGGAATATCTATTTTTACTTATGTAACAAATAAATCACAAAGTGTCATGAATGAATCCGGGCAAGAAGTAGAAAGTCCAACTAATTTTATGTTGCTTTAAAGTACCAAGCAAAAGTGTTGTGGATGCCTTTATTTTCGATTTATTGTTTCCTATTCCGTAGGTAGTTTAGAGATATAGGACTTCTATAATTATTTTCCTATTCTTATTTTGTAGGAAGTTTAGTAGTATAGGACTTTTATTATTACAATAAGACTGATCCTTATTTAAAGGAACAACATAGTTAGGAATTTGACAGATACAAGACTTCTATGTCTGTAACATGACAGATCCTTATTTAAAAGGATAGAAGTTAAATAAAAGAGTAGTTCAGAGTTTAATCAAAAACAAGAGATCAGAGTTCTCTCTCATCTAACTCTAAGGTGTCAGTCTCCCTTGAATGAGTCTGAAATTCTATTCAAAAAAGGTTGAAAAAGAATTGCAACAAAGGGAAGAGAGTTGAATTTGATTTCCCGCTCAATCGCCCGATAACTCGATCCTATGCTCAGAGACATAACAAAAAGCCTTTACTCATTTTCAGTAATGATTACCTTAGTTCACAGTTAACAGTACATGTAGGTTGGAACAATCAAAGTCACCTAATTCCAGAAATAGAGGGCACATTTAGATCCTGTTCTGTAGGACCATGATGAGCATCAATAAAGTCAGCCAATGTACATGAAAGGAATGGTTTCCAACTAAACACATGCCTCTCTAGTGAAGAACATCTAGCAATTTTCCTCTTAATAATTGACCCCTTTCATTATGAAAACAAATATTTCTACAACAAAATAATAAACCATAAAATATGTGCTACTTAAACAAACCTTCACTATTGATGAAATGACATGACAAGCAATACTTGATGTGCATGATCCTAGAATAAGCTTGTTGTACCCTTTTTCAGAAGCAACCTGCCATATTAACAAAATATTCTGCATGAGAAGCCACCTTTCATCTACCTTAAATTGAATTCAGTGTCACACAGCGCAAACCTTTTGCAGGGCCAGCATGCGCAAATGCACAGTAAGATCTTCTTTGCCAGTTATATCATTGACAGCATCTAATAATTTTCCCAATCTATCCTTCCCACCACTTAAATCTGAAGGGTAGATATCAGTTATTGGAACAATATGAAGTGGCTTTAGAGGTGGAGGTAGATTATACACAATTGATTTGATTTCTTGGATTGCTTTATCATATTTGTTAGAAGCTACTGGATAGATTGCACTTTCATCAATAAATGCCACCCCAACACCAAACACTGGTAATGATCTATCCCTACTAGCCTCAAAATTCTTCTGTGCTCTGTGCTGCATCTCATGTACAAACTGTAGAACCACACTGCAAAAAATGATTTTCATTCAGAATATGAATTAACCACTAAGAGCAACTTATCTGAACAGAAATCTCCCTCCATTAACCACAACAGAAACAATTATAAATTTTAAGTACCAGATAAAGAAACAATAATGGAATGTGACATGAATCAGAGTTACAGTGAATATGTGTGCTGAAATGACAATGAAAGAGCAAACTATTGGTCTATGAAATGTTCCCAAGCAACAGGAAAGAAAGTCCAAGAACTAGTTTATGATTTCTATTCCAGGCTAGGATGCGTTACTTTATATCTAGAAAGCAATTTTAAAAGACGAAATGCACTCTTCTAAATAATCGGAAAACACAGGCATAGATAAAAGGGATGTTTAAACGCACAGAAGGGCAAACACCCTGATCACATAACATGTCCAAGCTAAGGATAGAAAATAGCTTGTCAACACCTGACAACAGACCTTTAAAATCATAAGGGAGAATTATAAGATAACGACAAATGGGTCCAGATAACAGCGTATAAGTAACGGAAAATGAATTTTCATTTGGGTACATTGGATAGTAATCAATATCGAATCTTTACACAGTAAACCAAAAAGATACATATTTAGGACGAGATAGAACAAAGAAGAAACCTTGAAGCAGAACCGCCGGAGAAGGCAACAAGGACATTATCAGAAGGAATAATCATAGCATGAGAAGTAACAGAAAGCCTGAACTTTCCATAAAGATTATTCCTAAAGCAATCCCCACAAAATTTCCCTGCATCTCCACCATTTTGACAGGAAGGAGAGCCACCAGCAGATATGGTTTGGTTCGTTTTGCACTTGACGCATGGATTCGGCTTCTCCCCTTCTACAGATGTTCTATTTTTGCTAGTCTCTGTTGGAACCGTATCTCGTGGCTGTTCACCTTCGTTGTTGATGTTGCCTTCATTCCTGAAGCAACTGGACTGGCAAGTAGAAGAGTTGCAAGCCATGGCGGAGCTAAGAAGCTTTTAGGTTTCTGCTCCTCAAACCCGCCCTTAATGCTTACTAATTGTCATTTTTTGCGTCTGCGCACCGAGGGTGTTTACATTGTAAAGTCGGAAAATAACAATCATCTCATTTTTCATTAAAAAGATAGAAACTAACTCCTTATATTTTAGAGAAATGACAAATTAAATAGTGTTTAATTTTTTAAAAATTAATTTAATATTAAATTTTTTATCAAATACTACGTAAATATTTATCTATTAATAACATCAGCAAAAATAAAGTTTGAACTAATTTACATAAATTCTAAAAAATAGTCATTAAATTAAAAATTACAAAATTAATATTTTTAAACATGTTATCTATGTTTTTAATAATGTTTTAAAAATCGGACTGGTGACTGAACCAAAGAAGTAACTGATTCAAGGGTTAATGATTCAACTAGAATTTAACCGTGATTGAACCGGTGACTAATAAATATATAAATTTTATTTTATATAATATATATATAAGATAATTTTTAAATATACTATTTAATTATTTATCTAATTGTAAAATTAACTTAAACCTTCAAACTTTAAACTATACAAGTTTTTTTTTTAAGTTCACCAACACCACACAAAATAAGATAACAAACCTTACTAGTCATATTTCATCAAAAAGATTAAAAAAAAGATCATTAATCATAATATTTATTCAAGTTGAAATCATAAAAATCAAGGCATTTTAAATGGATCGACCAGTTTTTTCTTTCACCGGTTCAGCAATTTTTACCGGTCAGACCGCAAAAAGAACGGGTCAATCACTCAAAAATAATAAAGGTTAAATCAGACTGTTTCATGCTTCGGGTCATCGATTTTTCTGTCCGATCAACCAATTCGGTCTGATTTTTAAAACACTGATTTTTAAGGTCAACCACGTAGCCTCTCAAATAATTTTATTAAATTTATTTCATGAAATTTTTTATATTTTACAAAATTAATCCATCTGTTAAGTTTTATTATTAATTTTTATCGATCCAACACTTTTAATACACGTGACATTTTAAATAAACAACTATCAAATAAAGAATAAATTACAAAAATAATATATACCAAGCATATTAATCAAGTGATTTATTAATTTATCATATCTACATATTATTACTTATATTAAAACATAATTTTATTATTTATTAATTTGGGAATATTTATTAAATTAATACGATCATAAATTAATTATTTTCTTTATTATGTGATAATACTAGTAAGTAAAATAACTAATTTCATATTGTTATTTATAATTTATGTTTAAAAATAATTAATAATTAATTGATGTTTATTCTTAACGATTGAAATTGTAGTTTTTATTTTATTGATTGATAATAAATTAGTTTATCATATTTTATAATATATTAATTAGTTTAAATTGATAGTAAATTAATTCTTTGTTAAGGTGATTAATATGTTATATAACTTATAATGATATAAAGTTATTAAAAATTTTAACAAACTCTAAGTTAAGATGGACACCTAAAATTTATATGCTTTTTCCAACTTCCTAGACACCCAAATCCTCTTTTAACCTTCAGACCCTAAATTGGGTGTCTTTTGAAAAGCAAATGGATGAATGACAAAGCTTTAA
>JANZLX010166522.1:0-13867 GCA_025531955.1 Erythroxylum orinocense
TTGTGTTCTAAAGGGTTATGAATGAAATTGGGCCCTAATTAACTATGGAACTGTGGATTGTAAAAACAATGTGCTATTGACTTCCAACTTTATTTGGCCCAAATTAAAAATGGATTTCTGTTTATGTTAGTGTTTCAAAAAAAAATTTATACCGATTTGTAAATGATTGACTGGTTTACCATGCTATCTTTACGGGCACGGACTCGGATATCACTGTCGATGTCGGGTTCAGGTCTTGCGAAAGTGGGATGCTACATATAATTACAAATTTTGGGCATTCATGTTACTTTAAAATGTACTCATTACTTGCAATGCAGTATCCATATAGTAGTAAGAGATTTGGGTGTTTAAGCCTCGACACATCTCAAATATTGTCGCAGCTTCGCTGTAGTCAACTTCTCTTGCATTTTCTAGTACCTTAATTGAGACTTTGAGCTATCCTGAAAGGATAGCTCGATAGAGGGGTCTGCACTTGCCAACATCTACCACCCTTGATGTGCCGGACTTCGTCTTGAAGCTGAACGACCCTGATGTTTCGAGATTGCCCACCTATTTCTGTTTACAATCCTTCGTCTTCTCTGTGTGTGCAAAGAAGAGACCTATGGTGATGGATACAAAGAAAAACACTGATGCTGAGGAAATAGAAAAGACGAAGGCTTTCATCTTAGTTATGGATTTCATTTTCCTAAAGTGAGAGTAAATAGGTTTCCTGGGTTTTCCGATGGCTTTGTCGTTATGAGGAGTGGTTTTATTAGAATGTGACTTGACAATTGATTAACCGGTTCGACCAGTTAGCTGAAAATCAGCCGGTTCTTTGATAAACTGGACGGTTTTTTAAAATTATTAATTGAAACTGAACCAGACAGTTGACCAGTTCAAATTGTTTTCGATCAAATCGTCCGATCTGGTCTGGTTTTTAAAATCTTGGTATATATACAAAATTTAATAAATTACAATTTTCCATGATAGGGATATTTTTATCAGAAGAACATAAATTTGGACTATATTGTAATTTTTAAAAAATAGGAGCTATATTTTAAATTTAAAAAATTATCCAAAACGATACTTAATATTAACCGGTATTGACACAATACCGTACTAAAAACTAGTACCAATATAGTATCATAACATTATAATCAAGCCTTGCAAAACGAAGAATTAAGTTGAGTGTCTATTCAAAAAAAAATGTAAACCACGTTGAAATTTAAAAATTTTAGTAGTGGAAATTAGAGATGAATTAAGTCATCAAATTAAAAGATACAATATTACAAGTTTTATCATGTTTTCAAAAAGTTGACAACTTGAAAATGTTTTGATAGATATTAAACATACTAACCGGTCAATATGCTTCTCTTAAACCCCTTGATGATCTTATTCTAATAATAAATTTTTAACGATATATTAAATAATTTTTTATTAAGTAACGGTAATCGCATAAATTACATTACAAGTGTCATTATTCTCGGTTATCTTTTTTCGTATCTCTTTATGCACATTTGTCCTGCGAGTTATAGTCATTAAAATGGGGTTATTTTAATCCAATGGGTGTGGTTGAGTGGCAAGGAACTCATCCACCCTTAACCAAAGATCAGGGGCTCGATCTTTAGCTTTGGGTATGAAGCAGCTTTAAATCCTTGAGCCGGCTGTCCCATCCTGTGAAGTGCCTTCCCATCAACGAGGGAGTTAGTCATTAGATTCGCCGGTAGATACCCTGGTCAAAGACCAAAAAAAATGGGGGTATTTTGAGGAATATTATAGGCACTAGAAAAATATCTTCGTAAGATGGACCACCGCCACGAGTATAGTGAAGAATCCAATGTATGAGTTTTTATAATGGTAGGTTATAATTTATTCACTATAGAACAACAGTAGAATTTATCAATAGACCAATAGAAATGACAGGGATACAGTATCGAGTATGGTTAATAGCAGAAATTATGATTACACTATTACCACTACTAGAAGGGTGGGGCTCTGATGCTTATTTGGAGGAAGAGAGAGTTGCTCTGTACCAGCTCAAAGCTCCCGTCAGCGACCTCGAGCCATACATATACCAAAGAATGCTTTCACGGATCTCCCACCTAATAAAAGCAAATATATATATATATATATATATATATATATATATAAAATACAGATTGACCCTTTCTGATGAGTAATAGACAAGTCTAAATTTCTGAGAGAGTAAAGCCACGAACAAAAGGATAAGATGCTGCTTTTCAAGTTATTATAACTCAAATTGAGGACTTCTAAGTTGCTCAGCTTCTGCACTCTTCAAAACCTACAGAAGTCCCATCCTTCAGCAGCTACAAAAGACCAATTTACAAGGTTAAGATATATAACTCTCAAGGCCAAATGATTGTAAAGCATTTAATTATCCTTAATTAGGGTTTTCAAATTCAGATCGGACCGGTGATCGGTCGATTGATCGGTCTGGTTTAAGCTATAAAATCAGACCTCAATTGGACCAGTCTGAACTGGTTAAAACCGGTCAATTGACCGGTCAGACTGGTCAAAACCGGACCGATCCGACCACTGGTCCATCAAATTTTTTTTATTTTTTATTTTTTATTTTTTTATTATTATTAATATTATATATAATTAAATATAATTATTGCATAATTATGACGTCACACCAATTTGACCGGTGGTTGAACTGGTCGAACCGTTCAAACCGGTAACTAGTAAAACCTTCGGTTCGATGACCGCTCTAATTTTGAGAACATTGTCCTTAACAGTAAGTAAGAAGAAGACTCATGAACCTTAACTTACCACTTGTATATAGACTTTGACGGACTAAGACTACCTGCTAATGGTAACATTGTGTTCTCCAATTTATTACGACTTGAATCATGATGCTCTAAATTGACAGTAGTCGATAATTTTTCAAAACCTGCATACAAAATTGCAAGAAGTTTGAGTTATAATTTTGTATATAGTAATTCTGTGTGGTTTGATAAAAAAGACAAAATACTTAACCTTTGTTCACTGCGCAGCAAACAGTGTTATTGCCTTGTAAGCTAAGCCTACGAAGTTCTTCAAATGGAAGAAACACGGAGGCATTGAAGTACCAATCTGTAAACTCTGCCTCTCTTAAGAAATCAAGGGTGAGCTCATAGACTCTAGCGTTACATACATAAAACACGATCTCAATTACAATAGTCAGCATCTTTCCTCCATGAAAGCATTCCTTAGGATACACCATTTAGGTCATTGGTAGAAATTTTGAGCTGCAACACAACAATTCTCTCTTCCTCCCAACAGGAATTACAGCCCCACCCTAATCACAGTAGTGAGAGTATTATCATCCCTGCCATTTCTATTGATTTTATCATAACCTACCATAATCTTTTTATAAGAGACTCTCATACATTGGATTCTTCGCCATATTTATGGTGGTGGTCCATCCTTTGAAGCTACTTTAGAAGGAAACCAAACATGACGAGATGCCCGTTACATCGTTATCAATGGTGGCTGTATTGTACGGGGCATAAACAGGGAAATGATAAGATATATATATAGACTATAGACTATACACTGTTATTCCATCAAAATGGTACCCCATTATCATAAATAACTCATAGGACAAAGGTACATGAATACATCAATAACAGGAAAAGGATAACCCGCAATAATCAAAGGAAAAACAAACAATGTCAATAGTGCCAAATCGGAACGATCCATATCGATGGCTTCAATGGTCAAGAAAAGCTGGCGTTTCCTTATTCCTTTCTATCGTGATAACGTGATGTGACATGCAACCAAATGAAGTTTCATTCTTTCTTACATATGATTACAACAAAAATAAGATAAAATTTAAAATAAAATTAATAAATATTAGGAGTTTCATGAACTCTTTTACTTTTCCACACGGACAAAAAAAATCACACAACTATAAGTCAACAACATGCAAAGTAATTATTTCCCTTCTTGTGAACTGCCAATCTACTAGCTCCGTAACTTCCAAAGGTAATTTTGTGATCTCAACCCAAGTTGAACTTCGTTCTATGGTGCGCTCTCAACGTCAATTCTAGGTGGTTGATGGGAGATTATGTGGTCTCAACCCAAGTTGCACTTCGTTCTATGGTACGCTCTCAACGTCAACTATTGGTGCTTGATGGGAAATTATGTGGTCTTAACCCAGGTTGCACTTCGTTCTATGGTACGCTCTCAATGTCAACTCTAGGTGCTTCTCGGTATAAAGCATATTCATAGTCAAATTATGGAATATTAATCTCAATTTAGGATTGAAAAACGATGTAAGTTGATATGACTTAAAATATTTTTTACATATAATTCATATTATAGAATTAATTTAAATCGTTTTATATAAAGAACTGTAATCATAAACGTTTGTTCCCTATTTAAACAATTAAAGCAAATAACAAAGGCCTGTTATAAAGATCTAAACTAAACAAAAAAACTGAGAACGGGGTAAGGCTCCATGGCATGACACGCCATTGTAAGGCCATGTCCAATCAACACACCAAAATATCAAATTTGATGTTTGCAAAGAAATCATTTCAATAATGATACTAAATTTTAATACTAAAATAGTATAATAAATACTAACATACGAAATTTGGTGTTTTGATGTTTTGGTATAAAGAAATCACTCTAAAGAAGACACCAAATTTTAACACCAAAATGATATTTGGTGTGTTACTATTTATGCACCAAAAGTTATAAAAAGACAACTTTGTACATTATCTTTTTAACATATTCCTTGTATGTATTTCTCACAATTTAATTTATTTATATAATTTACTAAGTAATTAATTTTAGAATATATATTACTTTACACAAAATATATCTCATTGAGATATTTAAAATGACACTAATATTGAATATAATATTAAATTTATTTTAATATTTATTTATAATTCTTATTTATAAGTATTATAAATTCATTAATAAAATATGTTAAGAATAAAATGTAAATTTGAAATAAAAGGTACATAAATTTAAACCACAACATTGATTTAAAAAATTTAAACTCAACGAAAATATTTGAAATTACAAACCATACTAAAATAAATTACAATTACATTCAGATTCGAGATTACAATCAAATTAAAATTACAACAATCAAATTAAAAGGAAGACTAAAGTACTTGAGAATATTAATTTAACATAAATAATTAATAGTTCGGAAGGTCATCTCTATTTCCTCAAAAATCAAAATATTGTGTCAGCATGCATTATAATGCACAATATGATCATTGAGGACAAATATGATACTCAAGTGGCTATACAAGATTTGAGCGAAACGCCAACCCCTGATGTTAATATTAATAGAGACGATACAATTATATTTCAAAATTTCCTTGCTAGACATAAGCAAATTAAAGAATGTTTAAATATGCAATAAAAATATTATATTTGTGCATTTTATTAATTTTTTGTTATAATAATATTAATTATATTTGTTAAATAATATTAATTTAATATAAAGTATATATTAATTAATTAAGAATAATGATTTTATTTTAATTTTAATAAATAAATAAATAAAAATTATTATATAAATATAAATTAATTTAGTTAATAACTAAATTATTGTGGTATATTCTTTAAAAATTATTTGGTGTAGAATGATTAGAGTAACATTAAATTTGGTGTAAAATAATTATTGGAATGTTCTTTTTTACACCAAATTTGGTGTTAAATTTTAGCGTAATGGTTGGCGATGGCTTAAGAACTTGAGGAGTTACTATTAGGGCTGTCTTAGCCCCTTAGTGGTCCCATTATGTTGAACAACGAGGATGGCACAACAAACATCGACAGAGACCTTCCACTCATAAAGATCTTGGTGCTTTCCGATGAAACAAGCATATCCCTGCCACCAAGTTTGTTTGGTAAAAAGTTTCGGAACTTAACCGATTCGAAGTCAACAAGAAATTTGATTTAATTTGATTTAATATCAAACTTAATAAAATATTTTTCAATTTGAATTTGAATTGAACTTTAAAATTGGGGTACTTAATTCAACTTAAACTCGGCTCAATTTAAATTTTTAATTAAAATTAGGTCAAATTTAAAATTAAAATCTATTTTCTCTTGATCTAATTAAGTTTGGACCATTCTAAGTAGGGCTCTCTTACAAAGTTAGAAAACTTAATAATTTTAAAAAATATATAACAAGTTTAATCAACAGTATCATTTAATTTATAATGTATAAAAACTATGGCACATCTAACATAAGTATGCACAACTTAAATATCAAATTATAACTCTACTTATATTTAGTATTTCTGTCATACTAATAATTTCTCACTGTACATAATTTGATTGGTCCATGTAAATAAGTCAATAAAAAAACACCAAATTAAGGAAATATTATGAATACATAATGACAAGAAATCGAGAGAGTGAGTCAAAACAATCGGTATTAGATTGAACAAAGAGAGTTAGCAGTTTAATAAACCCACAGTTATCAAATTAACGATCAATCAAAAATAGATCTTGGTTATGAAATTGATTAACTATTATAAATTTGAAGACATTAGGGATAGTTTTGTTAATAAAAAAATTGCAAATCTGGAAATTTCGAATTCAATTAAAATTAATTGATTAGATCTTGAGAAAAAGTAAATAATACCTTAAGAAATGTTTCAACAAGAGTAGTAAGGGAACGAAAATAAAGAAAGAATAGTTCTTAAATATTCAATCTTGATCAATCTCAATTTTTATCAGTAGCTCACTTGTTAATTGTTTGATTGTTTTGTTTTATTATTTTTTTAATTTAAGTTATTTATGTTTATTCAAATCAATTTCGTGTTATTATAGACAAAGTTAGGTTCAAATTGTACCCATTCTCAAAAAATTTTATTTTAAAAAAAAAGATAGTTTGGACACAAAGTAGAAAACACATCATTCTAGACATTATAAGGCAAGAATGAGGAATCCAAAGAGTTAAATGCCAGGAAGAGATAGAAAGAACGATGGTGCAGTAAATACATCACAGAGAGCAAATAACCCTTATGGACTTCAAGAGGTCAGGGTTCAACGCCTATCATCAAGGATTTACACGACCATTGATGCAAGCAACACACGATCTATTAGAAGAGATGGCAAATAACTATTGTATTTGGACATTGAAAAGAAATAAACAGTAATCAACCTTTCAGGATCCAAAAGGAATGATTGTTGCAAATTCAGTGACAGCATTGCAGGCTGAAATTGACAACCTCACCAAACAATTAAACAGCCCGACAACCACCTCTTTCTCTCCATTTAAAGCAATTAATTAAAAATCAGAGTTATAGGTGGATAAGAGAGTCATATCACAATTGATTGCTTCCTAGTGGAAAACAACAACGTGCAGTAATTCCATTTCAATTGAGCACATCAATTGAGCACACTGTGGTCGAGGAGGTAATAATCCTTACTTAAACACATACAATCTTGGGTGGTAGAACCTAACAATGCAGTGACTCGGTTGAGAAATTAAGGCCTACCGGGATTTCAACAAAATGAGTTCAATGCAAATAATTCAAAATTAGACAAGCTCACGATTACAAAAGAGATCCAAAAGAGGGTAGAAGGGTTTTTTAAGCAAGTAGCAAAGACTCATACCTCTTTTATTCACAATCTGGAGGTTCAAGTGGACCAGCTTGTCAATGCATTATCTACGAGAAGTTTGGGAAGCCTCCTAAGCAATACCAAAGCAGATCTAAAGGAGAAACTTAAGGCTATCACACTTAAAAATGGGAAAGAGCTAGAAGAACTAGTGGAAAAACAAGACGAATCCCACCTTATAAAACACCAAGATAAGAAATAAATGGATAAAGATAAGAATGAGCATCCTTCCTACGTTCCTCCTTCTCCATATCCACTGACATTCCCATAAAGACTTCAGAAGAACAAATTGAATATACAATTTGCAAAGTTTGTGAAAAAACTTAAGAAATTGCAAATTACCTTGCCCTTTGTGGAAGCTTTAGAGAGCATGCCCACATACGCAAAGTTTCTCAAAGACATATTATCAAGTAAGCCAACTTAGGATGACAATCAAACCATCTCTTTGATGGAAAATTATTACTAAACACACGCCCTTATAGTTGACAAATCCAGGGAGTTTTACCATACCCTGTGTAGTTGGTAATTTAGAATTTTCTAAATGCTTATATAACTTAGGTGCAATTGTTAATCGTATGCCTTTGTCAATTTTCAGGAACATGGGGAGGGACAATATGAAGATAGCTTCTATGATTATTCAATTGGTAGATCAATCAATCAAGAAACTATTTGGCTTGGTGGAGGATGTGCCTATAAAAGTGAAAAAGTTTATCATTCTTGTGGACTTCTTCATGCTAAACTTTGAAGAGGAATGAAACCACCCACTAATTCTTAATAGAACCTTTTTTAACACTGGAAAAGCTTCAATAGATGTCCATGTAGACAATCTCATCCTCTGAATTGGTGATGATTAAGTAAAATTCAATATGAATAAGGTATTAAAGAATCCTAAGGAGGGTAGATCATTCATGAGAATTGAAGTCGTTGAATCTTTAAAGATAGATGAAGAGGAAAATATGACAGAGGACATAGAGCTTGAAGAATATAAGAAAGTCTTTGTTCAAGAAGTGGATGAAGAAGAGGGGATGAGGGTGATTGGTGAGTAGTTCACCCGTTTAGAGGATAAACTGTTGGATTCAACCAAAGATTCAAGGAGTTTTGTCATTCCCTATTTTATTGATAGTTTGTTACAAGAAAAGGACATTACTAAACTTACTAGGTTTTCTTAATTTGATTAATTATGTCCATCTAATTATCTTGCAATATGTAGCTTATTTATAGGCCTACAAAATTGAAATTGGTGACATAGATGGAAGCAAGCCACTCAACATAAACCCAAGTTGAGCATAATGAGAAGAGTACATCAAACTAATGACGTTAAACAAGCGCAACTTGGGAGGCAATCCAAGAATATGATAAGTTTTATTTTTTATTTTCATTTTATTTTATTGGTATTTTTTATTTTTATTTTTATTTTATAGGAAGTGAATTTTTGGAATTTTATAGCATAGAGTGTCTCCAAATTCATTCGTCTATACCATCACCACCTCAATCTATATAAGTATTCTTGATATAACTTTTTCATTAACCTAAATGCATCATTAGAGGATACAAGAGAAACGGTAATATTAAATCAATCCCTTCTCTTTGAGTGAACCATTTATTAACCAAACGGGCTTTAAACTGCTCAACTTTACCCTAAGAGTCCTTTTTGGTATTGTAAATCCATTTACAACTGATAAGTTTACAATTATGAGATGCCACAAGCTTCCATACCTTATTATACTTCATGGATTGCATCTCATCCCTTTTTGTATCCCACCATAAATGTAGCACCCCATTCCCATAAGGCACATACCTAACATCCTAAGTGATATCCGAGACCGTGCCCTGCGAGGGTGGCATGCTAGAGCACTTAAATAGTCAAAACTCAGTACAATTTTTTTTAAACAACAAACGTATACACATTTTGAAAAAAAATCAATAACCAAATCGGGCCCACTTTATTTCATAAACATTCTCAATCATCGCAAAACAATCATCAAAATTTCAATTGCCATTTGGGCCCATTACGAAAAGAAAACATTTTTAGTCATAATGACTATACACGACAACATAATTACCTTGGTATACACATTGTACAAGAATTTCGGAATACATTATTTTACAAAAATCGCGGAATACAAATTTATACAAAAACAGGAAAACACTAATACAAACGTGAACTGATCCTGACCTCTATCTTTCCCTTGCATGTAGTAAGTATACTCTCATTTGCCTAACGGGGTATTCTTTTGAGTCATGAAAAATAATTGCAAATTTTAGGTAAGTTTTGCGAACTCAATGAGTGACCATCATTAATGGCTCACCCAATCACGTAGCACATAATTCACCTCATTACTCATTTCACACTTCACATTCATTACAATTTAATCACTCATATTATGCATATGCAGTGCTCATGAGACCCACATTCCATTGTTACTTTGTTGTGACTGAGTGCCTAAACTGTCTTATATAGGGCTCATTGATAACTGTCCCTTATTCGCTTAGGGGATACAGGGCTCATTAAACGTTGATCCTGAGGCTTTGAAGTACTTTTAAGATCGAGGCTTATTTACACTTGTTGAGCTTTAAGCTCTGTTCGGTAGCTACTCTAGTGACAATAACCATTATGTTTCATGCATTCATGAAATGAAATGCATCAGTCACATTTGCATGATCCACCTTCACTCACATTTATATGTCATTGAACCGTAGTCTGACATTCAACATTAGAGTTGAGTATTTACACTTTCACTCATATGTAAATGCACTTTCAGAACATATTTAACAATCAAATTGCGTACACTTATTTCATCCAATTCACATTCAATGAGCACTTCAATAATTCATTCATACAACACATTCATCGGACCTTCTACCCGGAAACCAACACAGTCAACCACATTCTCATAATCATTCAGAAATCAATCAATACCAAAAAGTCTAACAAAACAAATAGTGGAATGAGATCAGCTAGGTCTACTCACAGTACGCTCCAGATTAACATTAGCTTCCATGATCTGGAAACGTCTGGATGTGGACATTCTATCCTATATCATCAATATGCAAAACACATTTTGCACACACATTATTAATTGCACAATCACATAAACATTCAGTTTTTCACACATGTATATTTGTAATGTATAATGCATGCTCAATGACAATTCTCAGGTATATTTACCAATTTCACATCTTATGCTTACTCTCATTTCATGATTCATATTTATCTAATTAAACTTAGATTTACACTTCATTTGCATATGATTATTCTAAGTTCTCCATTCAATCTTTACCCTTTTTATGTGTCTAGCTTATTCATAAGCTTACACCTTAAGAACACTTGATCACTCTATATCATAACTCAATTTCTCGTCATCTCTTTTCTAACCTCATATGATCTTATAATATCCAATTCTCATTCACAATTATTCACTTAATACATATTACTCAACTTCCTTAAACATAAGTACAATCATATAAACATTTTCATTCCCATTATATTCATGCATTTGGTACTTTGATTTCATCCATTCATTCATTAAATTTTAACCTTCATTTTCACTTCAAACCTATCATACATTAGTCCCATAAACCAAGGATCATTCTAGGTTCACTTTAAGACCCATTTAGGCCTTAATTAGGGTCACTTAACCCATGAATGTCTGTTAAATGGATATTTATGTCTATTAAACAAACCTTTACAAGTCTCTAATAGAACTTTGAAAATTTGACTATCTAGACATCAAAATCTCTTTTCAAGGTTTTCATAGACGTTGTAGATCTCGAAGTCTTATTTAAAACCATACCTAAATTACTTCAATAAGAGATCTACAGAAAAAGTTATGCCTCTTGCAATAAGGTATGTCCAATTGCATTCTATGTTTTTCAGATTTCTAACCCTTTACTTACAACATTCAATTCCTCATGCTTAGTTAATAATTTCTAGTTCAATACTCATGATTTATCCATTATTCTAACTCCATTTTAAATCAATATCATCCATAACTAAATTATAGCCCATGATTGATCATAAACACTAATAACATAACATATATATATATACACATTCATCATCAACTTTCTGCATTCAGTACACAAATTAAAGTCAAAATTAGAAACTCTTAAAGATAGAATTTGAATTTTATGTATTCACGAAAAATTTAGCTTATGTCTCTAATTTAACCCAATTCAAGAATAATCTCATTTGGATAACTACAGAACAAGTTATGGCTAAATTACAGATGCATATCTAGTGGAATTGTTACAGCTAGCATATTCCAGCCACTTCAAACTCCATTATCAATTAGTTTGTAAACTTTCATCCTAATTCTTATCTTTTCAAGACACTATACTTTCCTTTTCTTTAACTTCCATACCTAATCCAATCCATTCCTAAAATAACCAATAATCCACGTTTTTCTCCATAAAAAATAAAATATGAAACTCCATTTATTAGTCAAATTTTATGTACAATTTTTACATCATTTTGGCAATCCTTATATCACTAACTCATCACTACAACATCTTATGAACATCAATCATCATATATGTAAAGGTAAGACAATTATTTGCTCATTTCAGTAACCACATTCCATCATATATAAAGCACTTTTTTGTGATCAAATAACCCATCATCATACATATTTCATTCAACAAATCATAAGGAACAATATGCTACTTACTTTAGTTAGTTGAAAGATCTTCAAAATCACCATTAAACCCTAACTCTTTCATCTTCATGATCATCAACTTTCATGGAGGAATAGGTTGGATCTTTGAGTTGCAAGGAGAAAAAGACAAAGAAAATGAAGTAGCAAGTGAAAAGTGAGAGCAAGATTTAACATTGATGAAAGTGGGAGAGAGTGAGTGTCAAGGAGATGAAGAAGAAATGAGGAAGATGAATAACAAATGTAGAAGTTGAGTCAAATGGGGTAGGTGTCATTTTTGTGTCGCGAAGTTGAAGAAGAAATGAAGAAGATGAATAACAAATGTAGAAGTTGAGCCAAATGGGGTAGGTGTCGTTTTTGTGTCGTGGAGATGAAGAAGAAATGAATAAAATGAATAACAAATGTAGAAGTTGAGTCAAATGGGGTGGGTGTCATTTTTGGCAAGTGAAAGACCAAAATGGTCTTTCACTTGATACAAAAGTGACTTAACAAATGGCGTGGCAAGTGACACTTGTCACTCTCTCATGGTCCTTTTTGGTCCACTTTAATAACTAGTCCATTTTGTCTCCAATTTCTAGCCCAATTGTCTCCCAATTTTCAATGACGTAAGTCATTAAATCCCAAAGTCGTTTATAAACATTTACATTGCCATTTTACCCTTATTTCTACTACTATTCATCAACTTTTTTGCCACTTGGTATTTTTTAGTCCAAAAATACCCTTAAATTTTAGAAAATTCCTAAATTTTCACCAAAAATTCTAATTCACTACTTATACATTTCCACTCAATTTTTAAGACACAAAACCATAATTTGCACCGTATTCACATTAAAACAACCATTTATACCTAAAAATATCAATTGAGTACATGAACAATTATTATCATGTGTAAGAACTACTATTCACATATGAGCATACTATATTATACATAAGCATGAGATGCAATTTTCTAAATCTCTCTTTATTCTCACAAATACCAAATTTTTAGGTTCTAACCCTTAGTATGGAAACGAGATGTTACATTTCTCCCCTCTTTAATAAATTTCATCCTCGAAATTCCTATATATTTGACCAAACAAGCAGGGATTCATCCCTCAAATAATTTAACTTCATCCCTCAAATAATTTGTTTCAAATGACTGTAGTCAATGGATTCAATCAATCCTTCAATTACTTATTCAGATATCACACTATCTTACTCTTTCCTCAATATGATTCAGGTTACTCAAAATTTTCACTTCGCAAGTCGCCATTACATCTTTGTCAGATCATATCATTATTTCATAGCATACTCATATATTACACATTTTGAATCTAAGAAATTTTTGTTGGTACTACCAAATCATATGTTAATGGTCCTATGCTCTTAATAACTTCATATGGACCAATACCATTCGAGCGTAGTTTATCCTCTTTCCTAATATGAGCACACCTAACCAAGGTGATACTCTTAGAAATAATTCATCTTTCCTTTGATAATTCACGTCTCTTCAGTGTTAATACACATAATTCTTAAATCTATCTCACTATATTCACAACTTCGATGTTGACCCACTGATTGGACCAAATTTATACTATAAATTAGGCCCGTTTTCTTTAGTAATTATGCATTTGTTGACTCCTGATCTATGA